>RPOG01004024.1:31268-48853 GCA_008086565.1 Thalassoma bifasciatum | reverse complement strand
TGTGTATGTGTGTGTGTGTGTGTGTGTGTGTGTGTGTGTGTGTGTGTGTGTGTGTGTGTGTGTTATTTAATGTTTGAAGCCTGTGCTGAATGAAGTGGGGGGATGTGGAGGGTTTAAGGAGGGGGAGTGTGAGGAATGTGACACTGAGGAACAGAGGAATGATGAAGAAAACTCAGAGGAATCTCCCAATTTCCCGTCAGGAGAAAAAAGAAGCTCCTCCCCCTTTAACCATGAACCCTCACTTTAACCCTGAACCCCCACTTTAACCCTGAACCCTCACTTTAACCCTGAACCCTCACTTTAACCCTGAACCCTCACTTTAACCCTGAACCCTCACTTTAACCCTGAACCCTCACTTTAACCCTGAACCCTCACTTTAATCCTGAACCCCCACTTTAATCCTGAACCCTCACTTTAACCCTGAACCCTCACTTTAATCCTGAACCCTCACTTTAACCCTGAACCCTCACTTTAACTCTGAACCCTCACTTTAACCCTGAACCCTCACTTTAACCCTGAACCCTCACTTAAACCCTAAACCCTCACTTAAACCCTAAACCCTCACTTAAACCCTAAACCCTCATTTTAATTAATTAATCTCAGTAATGTTCCTTTAATCTTAATTTAACCACATCTTGAGGAGAATAACTGAAGTTTTATAACAGAAAAAAAGGTTTGATGTGTTTGTCTCTCACCTCTGCTGCCGTTATCTTCATCCTGGAGGAAAAACAAACAGAAACAAACATCAGATTATCTGGGATTAAGACATTATCCTGTTTTCTCTCTTTACACATTATTTATGTGGAGATTCTTTGCATTTTACTGCATCTACACATATTGACTGGATGAGAAATAAACGCACCACCTTCCTGTGAGAGTGAGCTGTGATTGGTTAGTGATCGAAACAATGATTCAATCACACAGAGACGATCTCAGCTCTCAAACCTGGATGATGCTGGAGTGTGTGTGTGTGTGTGTGTGTGTGCCCCCCCCCCCTTTAATCCCCCCCTCACAGACACATATGTTCCCCGTGGCGCTCTGAAAGCTCTTTAAGACGCTCTGACCCTCTTCAAGCCAACATCCTCAAACTGTGATTAATCATCAGCTCCAATCCTGGACTTTAGAGAAATTACTCTGAAATGTGACCAACGCATGTGGGGGGGGGGTTAACAGGTTACATAAGAGGGGGAGCGTTTGGAGTTTACATGGATTAAAGTGAATGTTTGGATGTTAAAATCAGACGGTGACAGAGCTTTGATGATCCTGACGCTCTGGTTTCTGTGAACACGTCTGTAACTTTCTCTGACTTTGAGGAAATCCTTCACAGGTTTCCAAACACACTTCACAGGAACATAAACTCAACTTATCCTGAATTATCTCTCAGGGAAACTCATAGTCAGGCCGCCCTGATAGGCTCACATGTTTGACACTACCCAGAAGGCCTTTGGGCTGTCAGTCTGAGAGCATCAGGAGCAGGAAGTGCTGCAAACACAGGATCAATGCTGATGTTCAGACTGGATCTCTGCCAGTTAGAGCAGATATTTTTACTGTCAGTGCACGTTAGAGCTGAACCATTTATCCTTTTCAGATCAAAATCACGATTTCAAACATGGTGATCATGTGATCGTTAAAGCTGTGATTTTTTCCTGCTCCTGACTGACCCAGGATCTGTTATATCAGCTGTTTCACACACACCTGTCTTTGAGTGTGAGACTGTTGGAAAAATACTTTTTCCTTGAGATTGTTGAATTTTGTTTTTAATTGTTTTGTATTTTACTTTATGTAACTTGAAACAATTCAGAATATTTTGCACTACATTATTTTCAAAAGTTAAGAGTCAAAGATAGCTCTTTTTGTTCTTCAGTTTTTATAACTAAAAATACAATTTAGAAAGTCCGGTTAAAAAATAACAAGAATAGGTGTTAGACTGGGATTTGGTAAAAGTCAAAATTCAACTATGTATCTAAAAATCTTCTTACTTTTGACTTTTTATATCAACATTTCAGCTTTTCATCTCAAACACTGCCTTTGTTTCAAAATGTAAACTTTTGTCATCTTAAAGTTTTTAAATGAGAAAGTTTGGACTTTTTTCACATAATGTTAAATTGATTTCTTAAACTCTGGAAGTTTAATGACTTTTGTCTCGGAATTTTGTCTTTATTTCCCAAAATTTCCACTTTTCATATTAAAATATTGACCTTTTATCTCAAAGTCAGAAACAATTCTTACCTTCAGTTTATTATTATTTCAACATGCACTTTTTATCTTCGACTTTTGTCATCTTAAAATTTTGACCTTAAATGAGAAAGTTTGGACTTTTTTCTCATAATCTCAAACTGATTTATTAAACTTAAGAAGTTTCATCTCAAGTTATTGACTTTTTGTCTTAAAATTTTGTCTTTATTTCTCAAAATTTCCACTTTTCATAGTAAAATATTGACCTTTTATCTCAAAGTTTGAAACAAGTCTTACCTTCAGTTTTTATTTTCATCCTCACATTAGAGTAAAAGCTTTTGATGTTTCAATGGTTTGATGTAATTTTCTGTCAGGTTTGTAAATGTTACTGTACATTGTGAAAATTTCACTAAAGTTTGATTTAAAGAAAAACGTGAATCACATTGAATCACAGTTAGATCTTTTTCTGAAATCGTTCAGCTCTAGTAGACGTGGATCTGTGTGTTTCTGAGCGTCAGGATTAAAGTCAAGATAGATTCACTTTAGACTTCAGGAGCTTTAATGATCCTGGAGTTAAGTCACAAACCAAGTTTAACGTCTTTGAGCAGAAATAAATCACTTTACTGACGATGGAACAATGATTTGCAAATCCTGTTTCACCTAAATTCAATTTAACCCAGCACAAAGAAAAGATGTTTAAAAAGCTGTGACAGGTTCATGTTTCCTCTGTTTCATCACGTTTCCTTTTACAACACTCATTCAGTGTTTCTTCAGTGTTAAAAAAAGGGTTAACCCGTTGTTGTCTCACCTTCAGAGAGTTGTGGACGGCAGACTCAGGCGGGTAAACGATAAAGTGTCTCAGCGTGAAGCCGAAGCCCTGCGAGGTTCGCCGCAGGTGAAGCGTTTTGGGCCCCGGCCAGGAGAAAGGCTCGTCGTCGGGGCCCGGGGAGACGGTGGTTTCACTCTGGTCACGTCCATCCTTCTGCTTGGCCTGAAAAACACAGAATAACACACATTAAAATCAAGATTTATACAACATTAAATAACGATTTATACAACTTCCAGTGAGTTAAATTCAAAGACTGACTCATACTTTATTTACAGAGAGAGATTCAAGTGTTGTAAACAAAGACTTCAAGCTTTTCCACCTTGTTTTAAGATCAGTTAGACCCAAAAGTTGAGAGTTTTCTTTAATTTAAAAGACATAGAAATCTACCAAGTGTTTGTCTGTAAAGATGAAATCGAGTCATAAAGGGTTTGAAACGTTTATGTTGGAAGTTCTGAGAAAAAAACACACACAATAATAATAAAGTATAACCCTCTAAAATAGGATCAAGTGTCACTTTTTGGTCAAATGATCACACTTTAGGATCACTTAAGACATAAAAAAGTGTTTTTATCTGTGAAGTATGAGCTGTTTCAGAAATATCTGTCTCTGTTTGTTTCTGTCTGAAAACACAAACATGTCAAATTCAACTCAAAAACATCCAAACCACAAACACAAAGCATCAAAAACAGAACATTTTCCTCAACCCTGACATCATCTTCTCTCTTTTTCTCTCCACAAACATGAAACTCTGACTCTAAACGTCGAACACAAACATCAGAAACTGTCTCAAACTGCTGTGAATCTTTCTGGACGTCGCTGGTGTTGAACGGCGTTGATCCTGTCACTGTTTTTAAAGAGCTCCACGCTGACACGCCAACATACATGTGGCTTCAGTTACGGCGTGTTCGGGGCCGTGTGGCGTGTTTGCGTGATGACAGACTAATCTTCCACATTCCTACTGTGACTCAGAGAAACTCGTGTAACTTTACATTCATGAACACAAAACTTCACACATGCTCCACGTTCACTTCACTGCTTCAAGTTCTGCAGAAAAATCTGTTTATGAGGAAAAATGTGTCAGTGCAGGCTGCAGGTAAAACTTCTGACCTTTGAGGACAATAATTTAAATACAGACTCCAAAATTCAGATTAAACATCTCCAACTATTTACAAAACCTTCAGTTTCAATGAGTGGAATTATTGTCATGAATCACCTCGTTGCTCTGACCAAAAACAAAAACTACATTACAAACAAGCAACGTTTACAAACACGCGAAAAGTCGTTTAAGACTCATTTAAGCGTTTCCTGTTTCTCTGACAAAACTTGCTCTCTCGCAGAGCAAATACTGTTTTGTGATTGGCTGTTGTGGTGAACTTTCGACCAATAGGAAAGGAGTTTTTTTTCCTCTATGGCCCTTTCAGCTCGTTAACTCTCTCCACAGAATCAGGTTTTAACTCCAGGTTTTTAATTTTTTTATTGAACACACGTTGCTGCTGGTCATCAGACACTTTGAATCCAAATCATCTCCTTGTGATCACGTCATCATTTATCTATAACTGATCATCTCCACCTTAGAGTTGTTATCTGTGCAGGAGTGAACTTCTCGTCCCTGCAGTTTAATTATTATTGTATATGTTATGATTTAATACAACCTGAGTCTGCAAATGTAAAATAAAGATGCAGAATGAAAGAAAAGTCAACTTTGTTAATGTTTCCCCAGGACAAAGATAATCACAGGTCGGGCTGAACGATTTTAGAAAAAGATCTAATTGTGATTTTTCTGGCAGATTCAGCGATTTCAATTTGATTCACGATTTTCTTTAAATCAAACTTTAGTGAAGTTTTCACATTTTACAGAAACATTTACAAACTTGACAGAAAATTACATCAAACCATTGAAACATCAAAAGCTTTTACTCTAATGTGAGGATGAAAATAAAAACTGAAGGGAAGAATTGTTTCAGACTTTGTGATAAAAGGTCAATATTCTAATATGAAAAGTGGAAATTTTGAGGAATAAAGACAAAATCCTGAGACAAAAAGTCAATAACTTGAGATGAAACTGATGGTCAAAATTTTAAGACGACAAAAGTCTAAGATAAAAAGTGCATGTTGAAGTAAAGGCAGTTTTTGAAATAAAAAGTTGAAATTTTGATATAGAAAGTCAAAATTCTAAGATTTAAGTCAACATTATGAGAAATAAATACAGAGGCAGAAAAATAAAAAGATTTTTTCGATAAGTTGACGAATTTTGACTCTTCTCAAAACCTAACAGCCATTCCTGCTTTTTCTAAACCGGACTTTCTAAATTGTATTTTTAGTTTTAAAAACTGAAGAACAAAAAGAGCTATCTTTGACTCTTAACTTTTAAAAATAATGTAGTGCAAAATATCCTTAATTGTGTCAAGTTAAATAAAATAAAATCAACAACAATCTCAAAGAAAAAAGTATTTTTCCAACAGTCTCACACTCAAAGACAGGTGTGTGTGAAACAGCTGATATAACAGATCCTGGGTCAGTCAGGAGCAGGAAAAAATCACAGCTTTAACGATCACATGATCACCATGTTTGAAATCGTGATTTCAATCAAAAATCGATAAATAGTTCAGCCCTACTCACAGGTGTGTTCAGAAACCAGCTTAATGCATCTTCAAACTGTTCAATTTTAAATATTTTAGGATTTGTTTTCTTCCTGAGTTCAGTTTAATGTTTTCTCCGTCTCTAATCGGCTCCACCGTCCTGTATCCAGCCTCTGTGAGACTCTGCCTCATCCATCATCAGAGCTACGATGGAGCTGAACCGCGTCACCACAGGGCGCACGTTCGCGGTTACCGCCGGCAACCACCATCCAGACTCCGGGCGACGAGACTCTGCCAAGAGTTTGAGCCTCCACGGTTTTTCTTCTTCTTCTACTAAAACACATCAGAGCAGCTGATCCCAAACAGGCTCCTCCCCCCGTCGCCCGCGGCCCCTCCATCCACACACCTCTCCCTGCAGCAGATGTTGGGGCCCCCGGGGGCCCCGATGGGTGTGGGCCTGACGGTCTGACGGGTGAAATCATGAGCGATCCCGGCGCTGCGGCGTGGAGCTGGACCAGAGCCAGAGTCCACAGAGGAGCTGAGAGAGGAGCCACGGTTCAGCTGTTTGTTTTCATGCTGAAGATTTAATGCTGGATTATGCAACAGCAGAAACATTTAGAGCTAATGGACGGAGCCTGGAGAACACGCTCAGGAACACTTTCCATCCTCGCCATGTTCCCAGCTTCTACTTTTACTTTATCTTTTATTCATGTTTGTGCAGCTCGCTCCGACCAAAGTGCTGCAAAGACATGACTTTAATTCTTACTCACAGAATCCAAACATCTGGAGTTAAAACTGAAGATAAAACTTCATTTCTGGTCCTTAAATTAAAGATATATTTATAATAAGCAGGATCACGGTTCAGTAAACGAGAACAGAGATGACTGAGTTTCTCTGGAGTCGTCCTACATTTCATTTGCACGTCAATAAATCAAAATGCATCCAGATGATCAAAATCTGCAGTTACATTACACTCTGACCAGAGGTGTTTAACTATTTTGTCCTTTCTGGCACACTGTAGTTCAGCTGCAGCAGTGTCCTCCTGCTTCCTGCTGCTGCTTTTATAAATATAACAACACCAACGTGCGTCTGTGTGGAAAAAACATGCAAACAGCTTCACTAACAACTCCAAAGATATATGCTCTTTTTTTTTAACCCACAGATCTGACGTAGAAACATTTCATCCTCAATGACACTTCAAAAAAACTCTTTAAATTATTAATGCTGACTTGTTTTGAAATGTAAAATAATGTAAATTTACAGATTCATCAGTAATAATCCTCTCACAGCTCTGATTAAAGAATCATGAAAACATTGCTTCATTTTGCATTTCGCTGATTTTCATCCCAACAAATTCCCAGCATGCATCTCTCGAATATGAAAGGAAACAATACTGTAAATCTGCTCCAAACACGCCAACACCTGACGCTCCATTATGCATGCAGTCTGTTCATTAAAGCGTCCACACCAGGACGTCTGAGGCTCTCATCAGCGTGAGGCCATATGGTGCGGCGGCGGCCTGCAGGCGGCTGCTTCAGCTCGCCGTTTTCTTTCTTTCTGTACGGGAGGATCTGAATGACATTAAAACCCGAAGTGTTGGTGTTTTTTCTGTGAGTGTGAGTCAGTGTGGAGCTGTCTGACCTCATGGATCTAACCTCTCCCACTCCCTCTCATGTTTTCTCTCCAAACTTCTCTCCCTCTCTGACCACAGGCTTCAACCTTAGTCACAATAATTCACTGTAACGTTGGAAAATACGCCTGAAACTCCCCGTTTCAGACCCACACTGGAGGATGACTTCACCGGCAGGATTCTGCGGAAAAAGCAGTGGGTGTAGATTCACCGGGATAAAGAGTTTGTTTCTGACAGTGAAGTGTGAGTGTGACTCTCCAAACCTCTAACAGGTTAAACACACGGCGTCTGGCAGAGAAACAGGACGACCCCACGCTGGAAACAAAGATCCTCTCCTGATCTCTCTCCTTACCCGAGAGCGGACACAGTTCCTCCTGGACGCCTCCCTGAGCCGAGCCCAGGACACGCTGCTGCGGTTGGGGCTCGTCAGCCCCAGCTCCACCTCCCCCCAGTACGCCCGGGCCAGCAGCTGGAACCAGAGGCAGTACGGCTCCGACAGGCAGCCGTCCACGCCGGCCAGCCGAGCCCAGGGACAACCTCCGGAGGACGGGGAGGGAGAGAGCGAGCAGCATCCCTCCGAGGTCACGTCCACATCCAGCAGGTCCTGCTCCTTCAGAGACACCGGCTTACAGCCCGGAGGAAGCCCGTTCCTCTGGGCCAGCATGACGCAGCCAGGTCTGAGCTGGGGGGGGGTCCCAGAGCCAGTCCTCCACCTGAATCCTCAAAGTGAATCCTCAAAGTGAATCCTCAGAGTGAATCCTCAGAGTGAATCCTCAAAGTGAATCCTCAGAGTGAATCCTCAAAGTGAATCCTCAGAGTGAATCCTCAGAGTGAATCCTTAAACCGGACGTTTAGATTCAGACTTTACTCCAGCACACAGATCATTGCAGCTTCCTCCTTCCTCCCTCTGCTGAGCTAAAGGAAAGAAAGGTCCAGAATAGTTTCCCCTCTCCAGTAAAGAACCAAGTCTGAGTCCATGTCCAGCTCCGTCCCCCTCAGTCCGCCTTAAACTCGTCCCTCAGTCCGCCTTAAAGCCTCAGAGAAACAGGGCTGTTCCCGCACAGACTCATGATGTTTCCACTCAGAGAGACGCAGCTCTGCAGAGAGACCAGGACGACCAACGGACTGACGCACCCACCCACTCACACACACATAACTCTGCTCTCAAGTATGCACACACACACACACACACACACACACTCCTCCTTCCTGTCTCATCTCTCTCTCTCTCTCTCTAACTCTGCTGCCAACCTTTAAAAGTTTCAAAGCGACAGCCTCACGTGTCTGTGCTGATCAATAAATCATGGGAACAAATGAAAGTAGAAGCCTGACGCACACTGAAGCTGAATAATCTTCATATTTTTAGGCCATAACACAACATACAGGACACACAGTTGAGCTCATAAGTTTACAAACTCCAGCAGGATTTATGATTTCTGAATGAAAACAAAAACTTTTGTCACTCATGGTTACAGGTTGGTGGAGACATTTATAAACAAACAACTGTGTTTACTCTTTTTAAATCCATCCTCTGGTGATTTTGTCCTGATAACATGAACAAGTCGACACAAATGTGTTTGAATGTCTCCTAAAATGTTGTCTTCATTTCTCATAGTTTCGACTTAAATATTAGAATTTTGACTTTTAATATCAAAATTTCTGCTTTTTATCTCAAATGTTGCCTTTATTTCAATATTTTGATGCTTAATCTCAAAAAATTGACTTATTATCTGAGACATTTGTCTTTATCTTAAAATTTTGACCCTTAATGTGAAAGTTTAGACTTTTTTCACATAATGTTGGAATAATTACATAAAATTTGGGGTTTTTTTATTTCAAAACATTGACAGAATTTTGTCTTTATTTCTCAAAATTTCCACTTTTCAACTTAAAATATTGACCTTTATCTAAAGGTTAAAAATAATTCTTACCTTCATTTTCATCCTTGTATTATAGTAAAAACTTTTGATGGTTTGATGTAATTCTCTGTCGGACTTTGGGAAAACTTCACTAAAGTTTGATTTAAATAAAATTGTAAATTGAATTGAGATCGCAATATCTGCCAGAAAAATCACAATTAGATCTTTTTCTAAAATGGTTCAGCCCGAGTAACCATCCTCACCTGAGATCTATCTGCTTTAATCAGTGTGTGTATAAAAGCTCAGAGAGTTTCTGAGCTCCTGACAGACATTTGCATCTTTCATTTGTGTTGAAAAACTCTTTTCTGATTCTTCTCTGAGCTCGTTGTTGCTGCTGGTCGTCTGACACTTTGAATCCAAACCATCTCCAAATCATCGAGTCATTATTTCTCTTTGACAAACCAACTTCAACAGCCTAAATACTGCAATACGACAATGTTTGCCTGCAGATCACACCAGAATGCAAAGACGGGAAAATGCAGAACCTTCAGCATCCGAGTGAGGAGAACATCCACACAATCTGAACATTTCAAGCTAAACGGACCTCGACCATGACACTGACCCCGCCCTAAAGTAATTTACCTGCGCAGAGTCAGAGCCCAGAAAACAAAAAGCTCCTCCTCCTCCTTCTCCTCCTCTTCCTCCTCCTCCTCCTCCTCTCCTCCTCCTCCTCCTCCTCTCTGATGTTGTTGTGTTACATAAGAAGGAGCCTCATGGCCTTGAGGGAAAACCTCCATAATCCTCACAGGTAAATAAACCTCACAGACCTGTGTTTGCATCTCCTGCAGGAGGAGGAGGAGGAGGAGGAGGAGGAGCAGGAGCAGGTCTTAAATCCTTTTAGTGAGTCTCAGTCAGCGCTGCCTAAACACTTTCTTTAATATTTAATCAGACTTTTATCGTCGGCCGCTGTGGAGCTTTAACGCTGCTCGAAGAGACGAGTCAGGACGAAGTGAGAGGTGAATAAGTCTGAACTCATCTTTCCTCTGCAGAAAAAAAAGACTGAACAAAGTTTGGGCTGTAAAATAAACACTAAAGAGGAAGTATTATGCTTCTTTTAGTCTTTATTCTGTCCCTCGGCTGAAAAGCTTTGTTTGAGCTGCTTTTAAAACTCCCCCTGATGTTTCAACTTTTTATCTCATAGTTTTGACTTGAGTTCAGTTTTGCACTATTTGAAATAAGCTTCTATAGAAATCTGATAAAGCTCTTTTCTTTTTTATTGTGCCAATGGTTTATAAATGGGATTAAATAAGTGATATGTTGAAATTGGGAGGAAATCTAGAAAAATAACAACTCAGACGTTGCGCAAGAGAAGTCGTTAAAACTGGAATTTTGGTCGGTTTATGGCGGTTAGATAATCTCCTGCACATTCAGTAAAGAGTCCAAGTTTTTGCATGTTTTATCACAGAGGTTTATGGGATTTTTCTTGGCTTCTGGCGCCTGCCTCGAGTGGACACTTAAGGAACTGCAGTGTACTTTTTTTTATTTTGGTATTTTTTGCATAAGAGTTTTTTGCTCGTTTCAACATCAGATTAAAGTCTGATGATTTTCTAACAGATCCTCTAAAAGCTGCTGTGGTTTATGGAGTTTCTCTTCTCAAAAACATGAACACAAGTTTGTTTTGACTCTGTGAATATTTTCTGTGTGAGACGGCGGAGGGCGGCTGAGAAAACAACACGAGGGAATGTTTCCCTCCAGCGTCTCGTTACCACGTCTGTGCGGCTCGATATAGCGTGTGGTATTCTGTACGGAAAGATGACAGGAATAGACGAGGCTGCAAACATCCAACTGAGACACCAGACGGAGGAAGATCTGACTTTAAAACGGCGCTCCGGCTTCGTTTTCCGGCTTCGTTTCCAGCTGAGTCCGAGCTTCAGGAGCAGCTTCAGACTCTTTAAGGTTTCATGTATGTCTCCACATTCCTCTAAATCTAAAACACATGATAAGAAAACAGATCCTGCCCTGGAATCCAGAGGAAATGGACTTAGTGCCACGGCGCTGACACAAAAACTAGTCATGCGGGCCAGAAATATTATGTGGTTGTCATGGAAACGCGTCTGACCACGGCACAGGGAGCGTTTCCTCCGGCGGCGTCCGGGTTTGTGAGTTTGTCCATTTACAGAAAGTGAATCACCTGAAGATTTGAGTCCATGAAGTAAGGATGTGTGTGTGTGTGTGTGTGTGTGTGTGTGTGTGTGTGTGTGTGTGTGTCCTGGATTCATCTGTTTGTTTTCTTGACAGGTCGTTATTCTAAGAGTGTGTGTGAAGAAACTTTCAGGATGAGTCAGTAAAGAAAGTCAGCCGTGTTTGTTTAGAGAAAGTATTCACGACCTGAACTCCAACAGATCAAACTAATTACCCCGAGATTTACAAACTTCAGAGTCAGTAAACTTTTACTTTAATCTCCTTCAAGTCTGTGACTAAGAGCTGAAAGTGTTTACAGTAAGTCACGACACCAGGAGAGAAATCAGAAAAGACTCTGAAGAATGGAAGCGAATGGGTCAGATCTTAAAAATCTGCAGACTTTATATAAAAACCGACAACATGTAAGCTCCTCAAAACTGAAGCCAAAATGTGCAAGACTCCCCCTACTGGCTGGTTATGGTACTGTTATGGATCCTCCACAGGGAGAAATGAGACATTAAATAACTGTAAAAGTTAGAAAACATGTCAAAATGTTCATCTTCTGAGTTTTTAAGGTGACTTTTTACACTTTTTAGCAACTGTTTACACCGTCTCTACACGTGTGTGTCTCTTTAAATCCTAACTATCTTCATCTAACTCCGCCCCTTTTCCTCACATGTATGACATCATTACCAAAGGTGGGATAATAACCTGTTTAAGCCACGAAAACACAGCTTATTTCAAGTGAAGTGGGTCAATGATTTCTCCAGACTCCAAACACATGAAGTTAAATATGAAAAGTGTGAGTTTTTGTCAAATGTCTTTGATTTTCTAACGCAGGAGTCACTAAACTCACCAGACCCCTGAGTATTTGCTTTAGATCAAACTAGAACAAACTGAGGGATCTTTGCAGCTTCAGAATAAGAAATTAACAATTTCAAGCTGAAAGATAAAAAGTCAAAATGAGGGAAAAAAAGTCAAAACTATGGACAGAATGTCAAATTCATGGGTTAAGATACAAAACTACGTGTTGAAAATCTAAAACGAGGTCATAAAATATTTCAATGAGATTTAAAAAATATGAATAGGTAATAAAAAGCTATAAGAATGGATCTTAAGACAAAATGAGAAATTTAGAAATTTAAATCAAAATTTAGAAAGTCTAACTAAGGAGATTAAAAGTAAATATATGGAAAGAAAAAGTCAAATTGTGCAGCTGTGAAGTCAAAAAAATGGACAGAATGTCAAACTTTAGAGTAAAAAATTCATAAAAGTGAGTTAAAAAATCAAAAAAAGACTATTTACAACGTCTCTACACATGTGTGTCTCTTTAAATCCTAATTATCTTCCAAAGGTGGGATAATAACCTATTTAAGCCACGAAAACACAGCTTATTTCAGGTGATCAGCTCTCCAGACCCCTGAGTATTTGCTTTAAATCAAATGAGAACAAACAGAGGGATCTTTGCAGCTTTATCGGATGATGCATGGAAAGAAAAAGTCAAAATAAGGAGAAAAAAGTCAAAAGTATGGACAAAATGTCAAATTTAATGTGTTAAAAATTAAAAATGAGGATATTAAAATTTTGAAATGAGATTTTTAAAATATAAAAGAGAAGATAAAAAGCTACAAGAATGGATTTAGAGTCAAAATAAGAAATTTAAAAATAAAAATAAAATTCAAAAATCCAACTCAGGAGATTAAAAGTTGACACATGGAAAGAAAAAGTCAAATTAGTAGAAAAAAGTCAAAAGTATGGACCGAATGTCAAGTTTAAGGGTTAAGATCATGAGACTAAAAACTTGAAATGAGATTTTTAAAATATAAAAGAGAAGATAAAAAGCTTCAAGAATGGATTTAAAGTCAAAATAAGAAATTTAAAAATCAAAATAAAATTCAAAAATCCAACTCAGGAGATTAAAAGTTGACACATGGAAAGAAAAAGTCAAATTGTGCAGCTGGAAAGTCAAAATTATGGACAGAATGTCAAACTTTAGAGTTTAAAATTCATAAAAGTGAGTAAAAAATCAAAATAAGAAGTTTCAGATTACACGATAAAGTCAAAGTCGGAAACAAAAATTTTTAAATCAAAGGCCAAAAAGTCAAAATAAGGACATAAAAAGTTTTATAAGGAGATGAAAAGTCATAAATAGTTGTTTTCAGTGAAATGGATGCAATGTTGTGATGTCACCAAAAATGATGCAGAGGTCAAAGTTCAATAAATGTAGTTTCATGAGTCATAGAGGCAGAACAGTTAAAGAAGTTACAAACTCTGAAAAATGCTTTAAATCAAAAGTCTGACCATCTTTACTCTCAGATGTTTCTGCAGAAGAAGAGGAGGAGCAGCTTCATGACGGCGTTTTACTTGAATCCGCTCAGACGCCAAAGTTTCTGCTTTATTGGACGATTTTCTGATTTGTGTAACAAAGAGGAAAGAGGCTGAGAGCAGCTGACAGGATCTGGATTAAAGACTCCACAAACTACAATGAGTCACTGAAGTCTCTGCACTCGTGTGTGTGTGTGAGCGCCTTCACGTGTGTGTGTCTGTGTGTGTGTGGCGCTCAGAGAAAGCGGCGAGTCCTGCCGGGGGATTAGTCTCCGTTGGCGTTGGTGGCTTTTCAGGACTCCTGTCGGGTGTAAGATCTAATCTGGACACGCTGCATCTGGGCCCGGCGAGGTGAGGCTTACTGTAACAAAGGAGCGGCTAATGAACAGACCGCACGCCCACGCCACTGCACACCCATAATGCCCTGCTTCATACGGCCCTCAGGGGGGGGGCGTAGAGGAAAGAAGCCCAGGACCCCGGGAGGGAAGGGGCTGATCGGGCAGATCCAGGGGCGGATTGATCTTGTTTGAGGCTGAGATAAGTGCCTGGATGTGAGCGTGGGAGGCAATAATGGAGTCAGGTACTGGATGTGAGAGCCTGTAATATAATTTAACCACGCCATCAGCTGCCAATACGGCGAGCGGCGAGCGGCGGGGAGGGACAGAGCGCCAGGACGACTCTGAGCCTGTGAAAGTGAGAGAAGCTGTTTGCAGCAGGAGTTTCATCAACAAACCAAACACAGGAAGAGAATCAGAGCAGAAACAAACCTGAGAACTATCAGAAAATAAAAAAACTACAACTGTCCTCGTGATGAACTCACGCAGGATTAATCTGCAGCTTTAAGAAGATTAATAATGACACTCAGCTCATTGTTTAACTGTCTGCCCTAAAAACTGACACTTTCATTCAGGATGTTTTCAAACTCTCTGCGTACAGCTGTTTGTGGAAGTGGAGGAGACTGAACTCAGGGGAAAGAGGGAATCTCCAAATTACACATATTACCGTAAAACTTGGAGTAGAGGCTCACTGCTTTTGTCGTCTAATGAGTGAGCAACAACTGATGCATCAGTGAAAAACTGTTGTAGTGATGAACCAATTAAATAAAAGTAGATCTGAGTAGAGCTGAACCATTTATCGTTATTTCAGACATCGTGATCATGTGATCGTTAAAGCTGTGATTTTTTCCTGCTCCTGACTGACCCAGGATCTGTTATATCAGCTGTTTCACACACACCTGTCTTTGAGTGTGAGACTGTTGGAAAAATCCTTATTTTCTTGGGATTGTTAAATTTTGTTTTTAATTGTTTTGTATTTTATTTTATTTAACTTAATGCAATTACGGATATTTTGCACTACATTATTTTTAAAAGTTAAGAGTCAAAGATAGCTCTTTTTTTTCTTCAGTTTTTAAAACTAAAAACACAATTTAAAAAGTCTGGTTTAGAAATAACAAGAATAGATGTTAGACTCTGGGATTTTGAGAGAAGTCACAATTTGATTATTTATCTAAAATCTTTTTTCTAATTTTTTATTATCTTTTATCCTATAATTTTGTATTGATTTTATATATTTTTGACTTAATTCTTAGAATTTTGAATTTTTTTTAATCAAAATTTCAACTTTTTATCTCAAACATTGCCTTCATTTCAAAACTTAGACTTTTTTATCTTAGACTTTTGTCGTCTTAAAATTTTGACCTTAGATGAGAAAGTTTTGACTTTTTTCACATAATGTTAAATTGATTTCTTGAACTCTGGAAGTTATTGACTTGTTGTCTTAGAATTTTGTCTTAATTCCTCAAAATTTCCACTTTTCATATCAAAATATCGTCCTTTTATCTAAGAGTTAGAAACAATTCTTACCTTCAGTTTTTATTTTCATCCTCACATTAGAGTAAAAGCTTTTGATGTTTCAATGGTTTGATGTAATTTGCTGTCACGTTTGTAAATGTTACTGTACATTGTGAAAACTTCACTAAAGTTTGATTTAAAGAAAATCGTGCTTTGAATTGAAATCGCTGAATCTGCCAGAAAAATTACAATTAGATCTTTTTCTGAAATCGTTCAGCTCTAGATCTGAGTTTTTTCAACTCAACTTTCTTTGTTTGACTGTTTACCAACTTTTTTAGCTCCTGTTTTAGCCTTTAGCTCATGCTCTATCTCTCTCCTGTTATCTTTCTTCTGCTTCTCTGTCTCTTCTCTGTCAGAAACAGAAGAAACACAGAAACATCAGGGACAGAAAAGATATTTTACCTCAAACATGAGAGAATAAAAGCTGATCCATGAGGCTCAGAGTAAAAGTCCTGATTTTTTTTTCTGCTTCTGTTGAGAGGAAAAGTTTGAGGAAACTCAAAGAAAAGTCATGATGCAACAGCTCTGACATTTTTAACTGGGAGTGAGCTCTGCCCGCTCTGATTTATGAGCCCACGCGTCTCTTCCACTGGCAGAGAGACGGATCAGAACCACAGTTTGTTATGGAGACCATCTGCAGAGGAAACACTGCCGCAGAAATTCAGGGGATTTCCTTCAGACACCAGAGTCCAGGCTGCAGAAAGCTGCAGAAAGCTGCAGAGAGGAGAGAGTTTCAGGTCCTACATTCACCCAGAAACTGCAGGGAGACAAAAGCCTGGAGCTCACTGTGGGGGGGGGGTCACATGAGCTCAGCGTATCAGCCCCACCCTCCCTGAAGGAGCTCGATCTGCACAATTGTCTGCACCAGTCCCTGGACGCTGGCAGACAAACGAGTGTGCCAATCAAGCTTTCAGAGCCACGGCTCATTCAGGCATCAGCAGCTGCTCCCAGAGAAAAAGAGCAGAGAGGTTCGAGAGGACAGCGAGAAACACCCCCCCCCCACTATAACACCTCCAGGATCAGAAAAAGAAAATACTCTGACACCTCCAGGATCAGAAAAAAAAATACTCTGACACCTCCAGGATCGGAAAAAAGAGGCTCAGAGGAGAAGAGAGGAGTGAAAGTCTGGTCAGGACGTTGTCATGACGACAGAGACACACCTGTCAGACAAACCTCAGGTGAAACTACAAACCTGACTCTGAAATCCTGCAACATCTGAATCACAGAGGCTGATATTTTCAAAACTTTCAAAACTAAACTTTTCACCCTGCGAGTAAAAAAACAATCATGACATTCAGAGTTTCTTTGACTAAAAACAGTTTTTCTTGTGTTTTCCTGAGTTTGCTGAAGAAGAGATAAACTCAGTTTGGATTTTGAAGCTTAAAGTGACCCCGACTGTTAGGACTAACAGTTTCTATCCTTCGGGCGCAGCCATTGTTTTACTGCAGCAATGCATTCTGGGTTGATGATGTAGATTGGTTGCTTGGTGCCGAGCATCTGGATTTGGCCGTTTCCTCACTACTAGTCGCCGTAAGTCACGAGGTTTGAGGAGGGAAAAAAACATAATAATGCCACATGTGGCTGCTTTTGGGTGAAAGGTCAATAACCTGAGATATCAAAGTTGAAATTCTGAGACAAACTGTCAAGTTTTTGGGGAAAAAAAAAGACAAAATCGTAAGATAAAAAGTCAAAATTTTGAGTTAAAAATAAAAAATTGGAGATAAAAAAAAGAAAGTCAAAATTATAAGATAAGTGGTCAATAATTTAGGATAAAAAAGTTTTTAATATGAGATAAATGTCAATAATTTAAGATGAACAAGTTGAAATTCAGAGACAAAATGCTGATTTTTTGGGGGATAAAAACGTCAAAATCATGGGAAAAAGTCAGAATTATGAGATTAAGAGCCCAATTTGGGATACAAGTCAATAATTTGAGATAAAAAGTCAAAATGATGAGATCTAAGTCACTGCACTTTTCAGTCCAAAGGAAACAAGGAGACTGATGTTAGTCTGCACAGCTTCCCAAAAGACAAGAAAAGAAGGAAGTTGTGGGAAATGGCTTGTGGGCGTAAACAACTTCCCATGGAGCCGCGGCTATGTTCTGGCCACTTCTCCCCAGAAGCATTTGCTGCATTTAGCCGGCCCATGCTGATGAAA
>RPOG01004024.1:0-15798 GCA_008086565.1 Thalassoma bifasciatum | reverse complement strand
CTCTCTCTGTCCCTGTGTGTTGGGTGTGGCCCCAGACGTCAGCTGAAGACCCCCCTCCCTCAGAGAAACCTCCCTCCCTCCCCCCACGTGAGCAGCTCAGAGACAAAGAGAAGACGGAGCCTCCATCATCCACCTCAGCCGACCCCTCAGAGACCAGGAGCAGGTGGGCCAATTAGAGTCCCCGGGGCCCCCACCCACCCCACCCCACCCTGCCCAGGATAATTGGTTTCCTCATCTCTGAATTATTAATCCTGGGGGGGGCGGGCTCTTTGAGGTTTTTCTGACAGAGAGGGGTCGTGACAGAGCTGCTCCTGACACCAACACGCTCCTCTTTAACCCCCCAGAGACCAGAGTCCTGCAGGGACCGGTCTCTTTAACCCCCCCCCTTTAACTCATTTGAGAACTCAAACAGAACATCCTCAACCTGATTCTTCCTCTCCAGCTCAGATTCTATAAAACTTTTATTTTGAAGGAGTGAGATGCTGTGACTTCCTCCTATTCTCACTACACAATAAAAAAATGAAATCTAAGCATGTTTTTACGTCTTATTTTAGTAAAAAATGTTCTTTTAGACTTAATATGAGCCACATTCACCAGACCAGTCCAGAAAAATGTCTTATTTTAAGATATTTAAAGACAAAACTGAGTCTGAAATGCTTGTAACAAGTAAAACAAATCTGCCAATAAGGTAAGAAAAGAGTTTCGTGCATTCAGACACAAACATAATTTCAAGACACTTAAAAAGCAAATTTTTCTTACCCCATTGGCAGATTTGTTTTCAAACCTCATTCTTTCCTTGAAAATCTTGAAATACCACATTTTTCTAGACTTGTCAGTTGAATGAGGCTTGTAATAAGTGTATTAGGACGATTCTGACTTAAAATGAGACATAAAATC
Source organism: Thalassoma bifasciatum (assembly GCA_008086565.1). NCBI lineage: Eukaryota > Metazoa > Chordata > Actinopteri > Labriformes > Labridae > Thalassoma > Thalassoma bifasciatum. The sequence goes on along the minus strand of RPOG01004024.1, from coordinate 14,901 downwards.
TGGTTTAGATTCCAGTTTTTGAAGCGAAGATTTAACATTAGATGTAAAGAAACATCAGCTCTGCAGAGAACAGTTCCCTTTCTTCAGTGTCTGATTCCCTCAATTTCTGCAAAAAAACTTCAATCTCCAAACATGTATCCAAACCAGGATTATTAACTATAAAAATAAAGCATGAATGTAATGTGACTCATTGCTTCTTGTCATGCAAAACAGAAATCCAGCTCAAAGTTCTCATCAAAAAACATGTAAATTATTTTGATCTTGGGATGAAATCTTCAGTTTCAGACAAGAACTCTGCAAACTGACATGTAAACACACCACACACAAAAAATCACAGTAAACCCTCCTTTAGGAAGTTAAAATCAAAGAATGCTTATTCCTTGTTTTAACGTATGATTTCATGAGCCGTTATAAAACTGGAAACAGTCGTAGTTTAAAGTCACAGTAAAGTGTTTAAACTTTAAGTTTGCTTTGCTTCCTGCAGAAATTCTTATTTTTCCATCTTCACTAAATGCTTTGTGCTTGTTCTAGAAATTGATTTACGTCTCTGGAAAAAGATTTAAGCCGACACAAAAAGCAAAAAGCAGGAGGAAAAACTCTGTGAGCCACTGTCTGTGGAGGAGCCTGTTATTAAAACATCTGAGCTGATGTGAGAAGAATCAGGAGATTTTATCAATATCAATAATTAACAGATATCAACACGATTAAGACTCAAACACAAACAGTGTTCACAGAGGAAATGAGCCTCTTTCCATCTGCTTCAGTTTAATATCTGTCACTTAAATCTTTCTGTATTCTGTTCGTGTACCTGATGTTTCAGCTCTGTTTGTTTTTCCTTGCACAGATGTGTCAGTGAACGCATCGCTGCAGAGTAACCTGAGGATGGACCTGAACACTTAGAGCTTTAGTTAAACTGTGCTTTTGCTGTTGTTGTGTCCCTGTTGTTTCTCTCTCTCTCTCTCTCTCTCTCTCTCTCTCTCTCTCTCTCTCTCTCTCTCACCAGGTGTCGGCCTGTAAATATTTCATGACCCCCCCGTGCCCCCCCTCCTGGCACACAAAGGCCGTTTTCAGCGCCCGGGACAGCGGTGCTCTCTGGAAACAGAGGCCTATCAGTTCAGGCCGGGATGCAAACAATTTTCAGCGCTGCTAAAATTAAATTAGGGGACGGGGGCACAGCAGACACTCAACACGCCGGACTTCTTTAGTCCTCCTCACATCAGACATTCCTGCGAGGAGAGAAACGGGGGCAGAGGGGAAACACGCCGCAGACAAAGAGCGTCTGTGTGTTTCCAGTAACTGTGAGGGCAAAGACACGAAGAGCTGGACGTCTGTGCAGAAAAATACAGAGAGAGTCCACATCCGTGAGCTCGGAGACGACCTTTGACCCCTGAACTTAACATCTCTCTCAAACCAAGATCCTCAGACTGAAGCAGCTGTGAGTCAAACTGAGGCCGCGAGGAAACCAACACGCCAGCGAACATCAGCTCATTACGCCGAGTGTCAAACCACCTGAGGCTGCACGCCGCGGCGGCAGAGCGGGGACACTCAGAGGTCAGCGTGCCGGGCGCTCCTCGCTCTCCTGTTCCACACAGAAACGCCGCTGAATGAATACCAGCTATTAATACACGGATGTCAGGGATGCCTTTGGCCGCAGGACTCCAGGGAGCGAGCGAGTGAGCGAGCACAGAGAGAGAGAGCAGGTTTATAAAAAGCTCCGGAGAGAACAGACTGATACCAGCAGATACAAACTGAGCACGCTCACAGGAAACACAGAGAGAGGGGGGGGGGTTCACTGCAGCCGTCATCACCTCAGTTTCACCATCGTTGAACATCAGCCGCTCATTCATCAACAGTAACAACATCGTTTTTATCCTTTAACCTTTTTATCAAACCTGAGGCTCTGAATGAAACAGCGGTTACAGAAACATCCTCTGTCATGAAGAATTTGAGCTTAAAACTGAGTAAAAACACTTTAAGAAACATCTCAGGTGTAAAGTATCATGAGTTCCACCTCTTGTAAATACTCAACATGCAAACTTCAGTTCAGTCTGACTCTTTAGTTTCTGACATTCATAACATACTATATTTTTACTTATTTCACTTATTCCCATTCAGATCTTTTTATATATTGTTAATATTGTTAATACTGCTGAAAGGCTCATGCTCTTTCATTTATTTTCATTGAATTGTATTTATGTTTATTGTCTATTTTATTCTAATTACCTATAGTCTCATTTGTGAATCTTTCTATGTTTCTCTTGTATCCTGCTGCTGCTGTAAAGCTGAAATTTCCCCCTGTGGGACTAATAAAGGTTTATCTTATCTTATCTTATCTTATCTTATTAATATGTTTACATTATTTTTCCATCTGAATCACATCCTGCTGTTAATGTAATGACGTGACATAGCCACCCCCCCATCTCCAGCATCATGAAGAGACAGAGAGTTGAGTAACGCAAATAATAAACCATCTGTCAAGAAATGGAAGAAGCATAGAAAAACTAAAGGAGTTGAGAGTTAAAGACAAGAGAAATTCACTGACTGACTATGAGCTAAAAAAATCAAATTTTGAAGTCAAACCTTTGAGATAAATAGTTAAAATTATGGGGCAATAGTTGAATTTTGCCTTTTATCTCAAATTTTTTGACTCTATTTGTGCAAAAAAGGAGAAATCTCAACAAAGCTAGTTTTTCATTTTGATATTTTTAGCTTTTAAGCAAAACTTCAGGAGCAGGACCACACCTCAACTTAACCCCTTCTGGTGTTTAAACCCTCCAAACCCATCATGTCCTGTTTGCCCCTTATCATCTATTTCATACTTCGTGGAGTCTTTAAACAAAGGGGGGGTCTGTCGTGCGGCCGACTCCTTCTCATAGCTTCCCCAAAACGCCTGTGACATAAAAGCTTGTTTGCATTTACTCATGTAAATAAACCGTTTTAATCCTATGTTGATGTGTGCTCCTTGCTCATGAACTGTCAGAAACTGTCTTCAATCCATTATTTCAGTTTCCATTCTCCAAATGTTTTTCCTTCAAATGTTTTTGGGGAGTGTTGTAAACAAATGTTTGTGTTATGAAGCTACTTTCTAGTCTTTGGTAGAGTTTCCTCTTTTTGGGATTTTCAGAATATGGTCACACTGATATCACATTATTCCAGCACATAGACTCTGACAGATTCACACCACTTAACTACTCACTGACCCCCCCATAAATATTTTTCTAGATCCGCCCCTGTGGACAGGAACCATTGGTCTTTGCTGATGGCGTTGCTGCGACCGGGTGCAGCGGTGGAAGATGAATGGATTGATGACATCAGCACCGTCACTGGCTCCTCATTCAGGGACTGATCCTCTTCATCAGAGTCTTCAAACCATCAGACACCGAGCTCCAACTCTCAAACATCCACAACTCTGACTCACTTCCTTCATTAAAGAATCAACTCCAAACCTACCCTTTCAAAATAAAAGCCTGCAACATGTGACCTGTGATTTCTCTGGATCTTTTTACATGTGTCTGTTTTGCATAGTTGCATCGAAAACACAAAGACAAACACGTCCAGATGTTATTTCTATAAAGAAGACTCACACAGTCGTAAAGTTTTGAGTCAAATTGCAGAAGACAGGATGAAGGTGTGTTTGACGGTGCATGGATATTTAGTGCAGCCGCTGCAACAACAATGCAGACATCGATTTCACACCTTCCTATGACGACAGATTAAATGACAAAAACCTCCTCCTCATTTTTAGCAGTCACTCATCGTTGCAACTGACCTGATTGTTCCAGGCGCAGTACAGGTCACAGATCAGGCTCCAGTTGTTGTTGATCATACAGTCCAAAACTTTCAGATGAGACATTTTCTGCTGCAGCAAACAAATCCAGGCTGCACAGAAACCTTTGGTTCAGCTGCAGAGAAACCTTCACCTCAGCTGCTGCAGGCTGCAGCTGCTCCAGCGCAGGAATCATCCACAGATGCATCTATGAGCAGGTTCACAGGCTCAGCAGGCGTTTTCCTGCAGCGTCACCTCCACATGCTCCATCACAGACGTGTTCGTGACGGTTCCTCAGAGGAGAGAGTCAAACAGAGGGAGGAGAGCTGGTGCAGGGAGTCGTGCAGCAGAGCGCAGACTCACTGATGCAGGAGAGAGAGAAGAAGAAGAAGGAGAAGAAGAAGAAGAAGAAGAAGAAGAAGAAGAAGAAGGATGAGGCTGCACTTTTCCTCCTCTGCCTCCGTCTGACGCTGCCGTCTCTGCTGTGCCTCTCCGTGTCGTCTCTGCGGCGGTGCCAGGCTGAGACACGGAGCAGAGCGGAGCAGCTTGCTCTAAATCATCAGGCCGCAATGCAGGACGCACACGCACACACACGCACGCACACGGGGACGGGACGGCGCCGTGTCCTCAGGACGCAGAGAGGAAGAAGAAAGTCTCTGCACCTGAGTCTGACACACCTGACGCTCCAACTCTCTCCTGTCCCAGTTACTCTGCATCAGACTTTGCAGGGGTGAGACTCTCTGAGGGGGGGCAGGAGAAATGCTGCAGCCCCCACCGCTGAAAAAACTCAACAAACACTTTAAGACTTCCTGTCACTGCGGGACGCCATGAAAGAATCCACCGGAAACGCTGAAAGAGAGGAGGAGGAGGAGTGGATGGCAGTAAATAGTTGTCTGAGTTACTTCATGTTCCTCCAGACTTTGACGCCGTGTGACGTCCAGATGGTTGTGATTGTGACATGAGCGGCGGTGGCAGCGGCGAGGAGAGGCGGCTTCATCGGGGAGTCGCTTTGAGCTGACTTCAAACGCCACAAACGCTCAGCAGCAGAGACTGAGGACGAGTTTGAGACTGTCAGACACTTTTCACAGCTTCACAACACGAAGAGTCGCTGCTCTTTATCTGTCTGATCCACACTGAGCCTCAGGACGCCACGTTACCGCCAACACGTTTAAAAGAGACGCACTCAGTCTGGACTACAACGCTGACACAAACCGTAAAGTCAGACAGATGATGGAGGGAAAGGTGGAGACAGCTTCAGACTCTTTGTGAGGTCAGGAGTTACACTCACAGTCCGCTCAGAGGTCAGAGGTCAGAGGAGTCCTGAACGCCGTCTGTGACCAGACGTGACGCTCCAGACCTCACAGACCGCCATCATCAGACCAGTCCAGAGGAAACTCTCTCCTCTGAGCCCTGATTAATCCTGCAGAGTCACCTTTGGTGTCACATCAACCTCTAAGTGTGGAGGATGGAGCAGAAAACAAACCAGGGTTAGAAAACAGCTGAAACTACAACAACATCTTCAGACAAGAAACTTTTTTCCTACACTATCGGCAGATCACTTGACTTGTCAAAGCATTTCAGGCTCATTTTGTCTTTAAATATCTTGAAATAACACATGTTAATGAACTGCTCTGATGAATAAGGCTCACATTAAGTCAAAAACTACATTTTTTTTCACAAAACATAAGACATAAACACTGGCTTCTGTTTTGCTTTTTTTTCTTTGTGCAGTGAAACTGTACGTCCAGAAAACACAGCTCAGAGAAACCACCACAAAACCCTGAAACCTGAAAAACATAAGAAAGAACGAAAAGGAGGCGTCAGACAAAACCATCACTGAGCGTCTTTAACGCCACATCAGGCCGACGTCTGCAGGTTTGACCACATTTAAACAAAACAACAAACACTAAACAAGTCAGAGGCACAAGGCAAAAACTGAAATCTAAGCAAATCATTTTGTCTTATTTTTATTCAAATTTGTCTTATTATTCTTGATATGAGCCACATTCAACTGATAAGTCGAGGAAAATGTCCTATTTCAGGATATTTACAGAGAAAAATGAAGAAGAATCTGTCAATGAGATAAGAAAAAAGCACCTTGTATTGAGACATCGTTCTAATTGAAAAACTTGAAATAAGACATTTTTATGACCTGGTCTGGTGAATGTGGCTCAGATCAAGAAAAATAAGACAATTTTTACTAAAAATAAGACAGAATGACTTGGTTAGATTTCAGTTTTTATTGTGCATTAATGCAAATCTTCAGAGATCTGCAACTGTGATGCAACATTTGCAAAATTAGTGAAACAGAAGACTCTGAAAAACAACAATTAAGATACTGAAAGGTCCGTAAAACACGACTTTGATATTTAATCTTTAATTTCAGTCGTCCTTTAGTCCAGATTGAATCTGATTCGTTTCTCTGCGACGACCACGAGCGCCACAAAGATCCTGACATCGTTCAGCGACACGTGCATCAGCAGGCGGCAAACGGCCAGGAAAGAGTACGAGCATGTTCACCCCCCAACCCCCCCACACTGAATCCAATATAATACAATCAATCCTGAGTTATGGATCTGTGCTGCTCTCTGGACACACACACACACACACACTCACAGATATAAACAGCAGCAGGAGATAAAGAAGTGAAGGTTACGGTGGCTCAGAGGGAAAATGACTCTCTGACTGACAGAGAAGTTTTCAGGCCGAGTTTGTTTCCACAGTTTGATCCTCTGAGCTCAGACTCAAACAAACAGCTTTAACCTCAGTCACAGAAACTCCACCCACAAACGTCTGTCTCTGAGTATTAACATCTACAGGATTGTTCTTGTTTTATCATCAGAAAATGTCTCAAAAATGTTCCTGAAACTCTGTGTGGTATTTTTCTGTTGCTTTGTTTGTTCCTGAGTGTGATTCAAAGACTCTCAGACTGAACTTTGTGTAAAACAGTGAAAGAGGAAACAGCTGACAGCGCCGTGTCCTGGTGACGTTCGCTCAGACTCTCTCCTCCAATCAGAGCTCAGTCTGGGTCAAATCGTCTTTCCTGTCACAGTGGATTCTCCGTAAACTTGAGGACTGAAGGAACAGAGCGGCTCTGTGATCCTCCGTCTCTTCTACCATCCATTCATGAAACGTCTGCTTCATCGCGGCGCCCTGCTCCGTTTCCACGACGGACACTGACAGGAAGTAACGTGGTTTCCTGTTTCGACCTCAGAGCCCTCGAGTTCAGACGAGTCCTGATAAGATCCAGTTACATCAGACTCAATTACAACAAGATAAACTGTCTCCACCTCAGGAGCTTCCTCTCAGAACTACAACCGTCTGAACAGGAGCTAATGGCGCTTTTCCACAACAATTCCAGCTCTACTCTACTCGTCTCTACTGGGTTTGGTTATCTTTTCCTCTAGCCCGACTACAGACTCACGGTGGGCGTGGATCTTATAACACAGCTGCGCTAAAGTGCTGCGCAGAAGTGCGTGCATGTTCATCTATAACGCCACACAAACATCATTTTGTACTAACATATGTGCCACCGTGGTCTTTAAAGGAAAAAAAAAAGCTTTAAAAAGATTTCATTAAAGTAATACAGCGGCTCAATGTGGGTCGTCATGACAACGGAGGTAAACAACAGCCTGGTGCTGCTNAAAAGACTCTTTAAAGCCAACTATCTTTGCTGTTAACTTCTTTTTGCTTTAAAAAGGACTTTTAACTTCTTTAGGAATCATGAAGGAGCATTTTAGGGCTGTATTTTGTCTTCATTCAGTCTGGTTCTGTGCCGTCAGGTTTAAATGTCATTAAAAACCCGTCGCTGACTTATTCCTTTGCCTCTTGTAAGTGATTTGTTCAGAGTCAGAAGCTGCAGAGACGACATTCTCTGACCAATGAGTGACCGGCAGTCCGTCCACGTCACCTTTTAGTATCAGCTTTACTCTCTTAGGGTAGAGTAGGTACTAAAAACTGGCGAGCAGATAAACAGCTTTTCATGCTCTGACTGAGTGTGTCACATCTGTGAGAGACGGAGAAAGAGACGGAGAAAGAGGAACAGAGCGGTGAGAGTGACGTTGTGTCCTTGGGCCTGTGTAATAGTCGGTGTCTGAGCCTGTTCGCTCCGTCTGTCTGCATCACACCCTCCATCCTCTCTCTGACCCCCCAGGAAGAAGCAGAGGAGGCGCTGACATGGAGCCGAGCAGGTAAAACAGGAGGGTGGTGTTTTTTCCTCTCTCTCTCTGTCTCTCTCTCTCCCTCTCTCCATCCATCACATCTTTCCTGTCCGTCAGCGTGATGATGGTGATGATGGTGTTGAGTGTCAGTCTGAGCGTGAAGGATGACCTGCTGAGAAAACATCAGACCTCCTCCTCCTCCTCACACGTAAACACACAGATCTCTGACGACCTTGAGCTGAGTTCACGTCCTTTCCTAGAAACAAAGAGACGGTTTCTGTGGAGTCTGATTCAGAAAAGAGACTCTGGATTCAGTTTAGTGAGTCAGGTCCAGGTCAGGTTTGTTTTATTGGCTGAACGGGGAGGATCTCTGACTCAGATTTGCTTTTCAAATGTATGTAAACGAGGACGCTCTGACTGACATCACTGTAACCGCTGAATGACCGTCACCTTCCCCGTCTTCATTTCTGCAGCTGCTAAAAACTGAGTTTAATTAAGAGGACGAGGACGTGACACTGGAGCTGTAACTCAGCGTCTGAAGCTGTGAGAGGAAATAAACCACACACACTCTGCTTTCCACCAACAAAACAAGCCGTCACACGCCCCAAACTGACCGCCATCACACCCCAACGACCCCCACACGTGTCACGGCGGCGTAACGCTGATTCCATTTTTCCCTCTCTGAGCGCTCGTGTTTCCACGGGGTTAAAAATAGCGGCAGGAAAACACGCGGGAACAGAGGACGGGTGAAAGGCGAGGATGAGGGAAAAAAGAGCAGAGGGTTTATGGAGCTGGGAGGGGCGGGGCTAAATTTAGCATCAGCAGAGCTCGCAGCATCGCCAGCGGTGTCATCCAGGCCGACATGAATGAAGACGGATCGATGAGAGAGAGAGAGAGAGAGAGAGAGAAAGAGAGAGAGAGAGAGAGAGAGAGAGAGAGAGAGAGAGAGAGAACAGAGTGTTTATCATAAACATGAGACTGGGACACAAACAGCTGTTCTCAACAATAATCTCATTTTGATTATTTCCTATATTGTGATTTTTCTGTGATTATTTCTAGTTTCTTTGTTTTTAAACAAACACATTGTAGAACATGAACAGTGACATTAATAATGATTTTTTGACATTTTAACCACTTTTACCTTCTTTTTTTAACACTTTTGGAACACTTTTTTTACTATTTTTCAGGTTCGCTCCCAATTTTCTTGCCACTATTGGATCATTCAAATGACTATTTTCCAAGTTTGATACCAAGTTTCCTTCCATTTTGGGTGACTTTGGCCATTTTTTATCATTTTCACTGTTTTTTTTGTCACTTTTTTAACTGTTTTATGCTACTTTCTGAATATTTTTAAAGTTTTCCCACTCATTTTTCTTGCTTTTTGCCCAGTTCAGTCACTTTTTACTCTTTTTTGGACAATTTTTTGCTACTTTTTGAGTATTTCCTGGTTTTATCTCAATACAAATGCAAATATTTAATACATTTTTGACCTTTCTCACTCTTTTTTGCCATTTTAGGACCATTTCTTGCTACTTTCTGAATTTTTTTAAGTTTTCTCACTCGTTCTTGTTGCTTTTTTGACAGTTTAGTCACTTTTCACTCTATTTTGCCATTTTTTAACCATTTTTTGCTACTTTTTGAGTATTTCCTGGTTTTATCTCAATACAAATGCAAATATTTGGACTGTTTTTGACATTTGTCTCTCTTTTTTTGCCATTTTTGGATCATTTTGGCAACAAACTGACTACTTTCCAAGTTTAATACCAAGTTTCCTGCCATATTTGTTGAAATTGGCCATTTTTTATCACTTTTCACTGTGCTTTTGTCACTTTTTTTTAACCATTTTTTGCTACTTTCTGAATTTTTTTCAATTTTTCTCACTTGTTTTTGGTGGGTTTTTTTGCCAGTTTAATCACTTTTCACCCTTTTTGCCATTTTTGGATAAATTGTGCAGCAAACTGACTACTTTCCAAGTCTAATACCAAGTTTCCTGCCATATTTGTTCACTTTGGCCATTTTTTATCACTTTTTACTGTTATTTGGCAGAATTGTTTTTCCTACTTTATGAATTTTTTAAAGTTTCATCCAAATTTTCTAACTTGTTTTTGTTGTTTTTTTGACAGTTAAGTCACTTTTCACTTTTTTGTGCCATTTTTGGACCATTTTTTGCGACTTTGTGAGTATTTCCTGGTTTTATCTCATTACAAATGCAAATATTTGTTGCTTTTTTGGCAATTTTTACAACCTCAGACTAAGTTTTATTGCTACTCACTGCTGTTTTTCCCCACATTCCCCACTTGTATAGTTTCTTTTGCAAAGGTAGTTTTTAACAGTTTTTCTCTTTGGTTGAATGACACAAGTGCAGAGAATAAAACATCAACTGCATCGTGCTCAAAGATTCAGCAGTTCACACAGAGAAAAGAACGAACAGAAGATTCAGACTCTGACATGAATCAGAGAATAAAGCTGTGAACATGTCGATGACACCAATCAACACGTCTGAGGGTCCAAACAGAAAGAAAAGAGCGGCAGCTTCGTCAGATTTCCTCACGTTTCCTTAAAGAAACGGCCTCGCTCGTCTCGTGAAAGTCTCTGGTTTGTGGATTTGAGGCCACAGCTGCTGAAAAAAAACCTGCTGCCAGGATTAGTGTGACAGCAGGTCGAGCGAGGTAGAGACTGTGAATGAGGCCAAGAGAGAGAGAGAGAGAGAGAGAGAGAGGGGGGAGCAGACGTGACACACGTGGGGTGTTTTCCTCCTAATGACGGGGGCAGCTGTGCTCCAATCACCCGCTCGAGCTGCCATGGCGGCGGCGGCGGCGGTCCGTCGTCGTCCCACCCCGCCCACCGACAGACATGCAGAGTAATTGCGCGACTCTCCTGCGTCGTCTCACCTGCCTACCCCCCCCCCAGGGCGGACCCCCAGGGATGTGAGAGTAAAGTGGGGCCCCCCAGACACACTCAGACTCCGTCACTTCGAATTGCGTTGCTGTGGTCTTTGTTGTTTGTGGTCCCTCTCTCAATACAAAGCAATCATCACAGATATTTAAGAAAAACGCTGATTTAAGAGGAAACTCTGATGATACACAACATTTTCGGGTTTAAAATCATCCATCAGACATTTTTACACTGATTCCTTCTTTAAAGCAAAGATTTAAACTTATAAATTAAAGTGTTTCATCACTGATGACAGCCCTACTGCAGACCTTTACAGTTTGTTCGTTATCAGGTTCTCCAGCTCTGGTATGAAGTAGCACTGAGCAAGTTTTCACAAATTAGATTGAATCGCAATTGCAAGTGCAATATTTCTTGAACCTGATGTCAGAACAATGGAGACATTTTTTGCAGTAGATGCTTTATGCTCAAAGCCAAACTGTTGTGGTGAGAAGTAGCAAAAACAGCAAGAGGTAGCATTAAAACTAAGTTTAAAAAGGTAAAAATGGTCAAAAAGCAGCAAAAATTGGCAAAAAGATTGGGAGAAAACTTGGCAAATAGTCAGAAAGTGGGACAAAAATGGTCCAAAAGTGGCAAAAAAAGGAGTGAAAAGTGAATAAATGTAACAAACATGTCACGGATTGTTGTCATGCTGTAATTAATATTAATGTTTTCAAAACTCTCCCTCCCTCCACATTTCCATTACTCTAACACTTTTCTCTCTGAAAGGTGAATAAATGAAACAGCTGATCTGAAGCTCGTTGGTTTGATCCCTGTCCTGGATCACTGTATCACAGATTTGTGTTTATTTCTCTTTTTGTCTGTTTGTGCAGCAGCAGCCTGGCACTTTGAGTGTGTGAGGGTTTGTAAGAGGAGTAGGAGGCTTCAGGTGGATGAACAGACCTGACTCACTCTCTGTGTCTAACCCTGAGCTGCAGAAATAATCAGGCTAAACACCGACGCTGACTCACGGCTGACTCACGCTCTCTGCAGCGGGATGAACCGCGCCGCACAAGTGCTCTGGCCTCCACGTTATTAGAGTCAAAACTCGCTTTCTGTGGAGGAAACCTGCTGATTCATGAAGTCACAAAACACCTGCAGAGAAACGCTGTGGAGCTTTATCATCATCACCGGGAAAACAGGCTTCAAGAGTCAGAATAAGAGTCAGAATAAAAGTCAGGATTTGACTCCAGGAGAATCAGAGTCAAAGTGACGCGTGTTTGAGAACGACTGATGTGTTTTTCATGTTTCTGCTCAACAGCTGCAGCGTTTGTGAGCAAAGTTCAGTGATGTTACCAGAAACAGCAGAGATGGATGTGAGGAAAACTACAGCGCAGAGACTTGCCTTGTTTTTTTTATGTAGCTGAATATCTTTCTCTTTTATTTCAAGATTCAGTTTCTATGTCATTAAGAGGAGAAAACATCCTTAAGTGACTTTTGTGCAAAAATAGGGAGAAGCTGTGAGATGCTGGAGGATCTGTTGATACTGTCAAATTCCAAATAAAAGAAAAAATCTCACACATTTTATTGTCTGTTAAGGTTCAAATTTTCAACTTATCCTGTATTTTTTTCTGTCTGTTTGTGTTTTCCTTCAGTTTAACATGTTTTTCTCTCACATAACATGCAGTAAATTGGGAATAACTCCAGATATTGAAAGTTCATAGCATTTCAGAGTAAGTGGACCTAAGCACTTGTGCACATTACAGACATTTTTTGACTGTTTTATGGGAAAGATAAGCAAAATAGTTCAGGCAGGTATTAAATAAAACACCTTATGTGATTTTATTAACTATAAAAAAACTGTCAGATTGGGTGAGAAGGTGAAGTGACTGAGCAGGTAATTGATGGAGCCCTGGCTACCAGAACGTCATTGTCCTAAATGATCAGTGTTTTTACCAGCTACATAAGAACCATAATAAAATCTCTCTAAATATCTTAGTTTGTATCAAATTTGAAAAAATATTTTCACCTGTAGGCCGCCATTGTTGTTTACGCTGCAATAACGTCTGGGTAGTGAGGTCATATGGTTGCACCGGGCTGGATCTCATACAGGATCATATAAGTCCTGGAGCGGACTTCAGTGGTTTCCAGAGGAAGTTTTGTGGGTTTGTGTTGGAAAATAGTCGGCACAGCATTTGGCTTTAGTCTCCGTTTATAATGACCCACACCTGTCAGCTCTTTCATCAGCATGGGCCGGCTAAATGCAGCAAATGCTTCTGGGGAGAAGTGGCCAGAACATAGCCGCGGCTCCATGGGAAGTTGTTTACGCCCACAAGCCATTTCCCACAACTTCCTTCTTTTCTTGTCTTTTGGGAAGCTGTGCAGACTAACATCAGTCTCCTTGTTTCCTTTGGACTGAAAAGTGCANTCTGCTCGTCAGTGTCTCGCAGGCTCGCACAACGAACAGCAACCTTCCTCCTCCCCAGGCTCCACCAATCTTCATCAGTCTGGTACTCAGCTTCAGCTCCCTAATCTCCAACAGGAACCAGCTCTCCAAAAGACTCTTTTACCACCACCAGTGTCTAGACTCCATCGGGGGATTTTCATAATTCATCACATCATTGTTTCCCCTACACATTCATTTGCAACGTTCGATGGGGTCTAACCGCCAAAACTGTAATTGTGCATCTGTATCAGTAAATCTATTCACAATCTTTCTCAAGTCGAAGTCTCTCCTGATTGAATTTCCTTTGGACTGAAAAGTTCACCCAAAAGCAGCCACATGTGGCATTATTATGTTTTTTTCCCTCCTCAAACCTCGTGACTTACGGCGACTAGTAGTGAGGAAACGGCCAAATCCAGATGCTCGGCACCAAGCAACCAATCTACATCATCAACCCAGAATGCATTGCTGCAGCAAAACAATGGCTGAAGGATAGAAACTGTGTTTAAAACTGTATTTTTTTAATGAAAAACCAATTTGTTATGTCTTTAACAACAAATTCTAGTTTGAGACGAACATTTAAGCAGATTCATGCCTGTTAGTCCTGACAGTCGGGTTCACTTTAACCTGCTCCAATACAGAAACAGATGCTCAGTAACATCTATTCGTGATGTGATTGGACGAAACTGGAGACAGAAACTGAGAGGCTCAAATATGACACGATATGTTATAAACTTGGCGATATGAATATCATGATGTCGATACTGAAACGATATTTTCTGTAGCTCGACTTTTCATCCTCAGCGTCTCTAAAATCACCCGTGCTCCTCCTTTACTCCATCAGCTGTTACCCAATTCCCAAAGATTTATGTCGTCCATCCTCAGCTTGTTCCTGTAAGAGGATTAGAGCTGCACACACACACATGTACAAACACACACACACACACTCACACACACTCACACACACACACAGGGCACTGTTGCCATTTTCTGATGACGGATTAATCCAAAACATGCCACCGCTGCAGCGCTGTTATGACATGCAGGAAGCGGCGTTGGACTCTGAGGATGAGTCTGATGATGTAACCGTCAACGCTCTATAAGAGGAAGAGGATGAGCTGCACAATGTGGCGTTCATGAGAGCGAGAGGCATGCAGACCCATAAAGAGGCAGTAAGATTAGCACGGAGAGCATAAAACTCTCTTTGTGCACTTAAACAGTTGTCAGAGTGGGAAAAATGTGAACTTCTTCACCCCGAGCTCTGGCAGATGTGGTGTGATCTGAGCTCGCTCTCTGTGAAAAACAGAGAGAGAAACACTCTGCAACTTCAACCAGGAGAGAAAACCTCCAGAACCACAGTTACACCTTTTTCACACGTTCACAGTCGACTGTTGGTCACTAATGAACATGAGGAGCAGATTCACGGTGACAGGAACAACAGAAACAGCTCAGGACTGAAGCGGCGCTCTGCCACGCCGCTAAAGGTCAAACACAGACACACTCTCCTTCACATCAGCACAAACGTGTGACAGCAACAAAGGCGGCGTCTGGTCACAGCGCGGCGAGGACGGTCAGAGAAACTCACCTCACGAGACGGCGTCACGGCTCGCTGTTTACTCTCCTCGTTGTCCTGAGGGGAATCACTCCAACGCGCCGCTGCC
>RPOG01004023.1:34643-51436 GCA_008086565.1 Thalassoma bifasciatum | reverse complement strand
CTTGAACCCAGAGGAAGGTCTTTCTGCAGAGCTACTTTTCAGGAGGATCCTGTTCAGATGAGTGCTTTTTGGAGCTGTAACCCTGAGATGAGCGCACACACACACACACACACACACACACAGAGCAGAGCAGGTCCTCCTTTCTTCCAGTCTCAGACAGTGGACCTGTACTCGTTGTTTGTTCAAGTCGAAGTGAGACCGAAACTCGAGTTGTGTTAGTAAGTAGATGATTACCTGAGTTAGAAAGGAGAAATTTCTGTCTAAAAGACTGAGTACAAGTCCTCAACCTAAATGTTTGAGTTCAGAGAAACTTTTTTCAAAGATTCTTCCACACTTAGTCTCTGAATCCAAACAACTTTACACTGAAAACTCAAAAACAATCAGAGAAAAACAGTCAGGTACTTTTTCATCTACATACATTTAATTCAGTATTTAACTGATGCATGATGGGTTTTTATTTCTTCTTTGGTTCAGAAGAAATGAGCGAACATGTCTTGTAAATGTAGAAACTGATGGAACCATTAGTTTTTCTGCTGCTTATTCACTAAAAGTTGAGACTGTGAGAAGTTTGTGTTAAAAACTTAATTCATACTGGGTCAGTTAAAAGTCTCTGCCTTCATTATTCACCTTTACAGGGGAAAACAGAGTGAGAATATGTTAAATTCTCATTAAGAATGAAAAACATTATATATCTTATTAGATTAAATAAAAGCCACAAACATGACAAGTCCAAATAAATATGTAATCCAGACACATTAAACACATAACAAGAGCTGAGTTTCTTGTTATCAGGAAAAAAGAAAATCTGCTAATGGATTGAAAAAAAGTGTATTTAAGTTCTTTGAAAATAGATTGTATAGAGTAGATCAGGAGTTAGAGTTATAGCATCAAGACCATTCAAAGTACATTCATAACCTAGTTTACACTGTATAAAGTGGGTTAAACTGAGATTTCTATCATTGACATCACTCAAAGTACATTCATTACCTACTTTAGACTGTAAGAAGANTTATATATCTTATTAGATTAAATAAAAGCCACAAACATGACAAGTCCAAATAAATATGTAATCCAGACACATTAAACACATAACAAGAGCTGAGTTTCTTGTTATCAGGAAAAAAGAAAATCTGCTAATGGATTGAAAAAAAGTGTATTTAAGTTCTTTGAAAATAGATTGTATAGAGTAGATCAGGAGTTAGAGTTATAGCATCAAGACCATTCAAAGTACATTCATAACCTAGTTTACACTGTATAAAGTGGGTTAAACTGAGATTTCTATCATTGACATCACTCAAAGTACATTCATTACCTACTTTAGACTGTAAGAAGAAGGTTACAAATGAGATTTTCTCACATTAAGACCAGTCAAATTACATTCGGTACCCAGTTTAGACTGTAAGAAGTTAAATAAAACTGAGATTTCTAACATTTAGAAATGTCAAAGTACTTTTACAACCTATTTTAGACTGTAGAAAGTGGATAAACACTGAGATTTCTATCATTAAGATTAGTCAAAGTACATTCAGTTCCTAGTTTAGACCGTATTAAGTGTGTATCAAGGGAGATTTCTAGCATCTCGACCAGTCAAGGTACATTCAGTTTCTAGTTTAGACTGTATAAAGTGAGTTGCAAGTGAGGTTTCAAGCATTGAGACTGTTTAAAGTACATTATTAACCTAGTTAAGACTGTATAGAGAAGGTAAATACTTAGGTTTCTAGCATGACAACCAGTCAAAGTACATTGAGAACCTAGTTTACACTGTTTAAAGTGGTTTAAAT
This sequence comes from Thalassoma bifasciatum, assembly GCA_008086565.1. Lineage (NCBI taxonomy): Eukaryota > Metazoa > Chordata > Actinopteri > Labriformes > Labridae > Thalassoma > Thalassoma bifasciatum. The sequence continues at coordinate 49,655 of RPOG01004023.1, read as the reverse complement.
GTGAGATTTATATCATTAAGATTAGTCAAAGTAGATTCAGAACCAAGTTTGGACTGTATAAAGGAGGTAAATTCTTAGTTTTCTAGCATTGAGACTATTTAAAATACATTATTAACCTTGTTTAGACTGTAGAAGGTGGGGTACAAGTGAGATAACTAGCACTGAGACCTAGTTGGAGTACCTAGTTTGGACTGCATTAACCCTTTGATGCACAACATATGCACACCCCTTCTAATGCACAACATGGGTCAAAAATGACCCGTATTTATTTTCCATGTTATTTCATGCTGATTGAGTTTATCTTTGTTCTATCTTTGGAAATATATATTTTTTTAGGATTGAATATTTCAAGTATTCTTTAAATATCTTGTTTTTGATTAAGACTAATCATTGTTTCCATTCTTGCGTTTATTCTTTATGAACAAAAATAGTTTTTTTATTACTTCATCAAATTTACACACATGGGTCAAAATCGACCCATTCATCCAAGCGTGATTAAAAGATGTAATACTTTAACGATACTTTCTTTTTCTTTCAAGTAATCACTTTAGTGAGTGGGGGCCAAACATTGACTTATTTAACATTTGCAGCACATTTATTTGAAATTTTGTCGCACATACACACACCTCAGATAACATAACATGGCTGCATACACTACCGGTCAAAAGTTTTAGAACACCCCAATTTTTCCAGTTATTTATTGCAATTCAAGTCACTCAAGTCCAATCAGTAGCTTGAAATGATACAACAGTAAGTGGTGAACTACCAGAGGGTAAAATAAAAAGTAAGATTACCCAAAATTGAAAAACAGAGTACATTTCAGAACAATAACACAAAATGGGTTAACAATTGATAGCTGTCCTGCAGCAACGGAGGGTGACCAAGCCTTAAAAAGCTGATGCAACTGATTCCTACAGGTGTTCCAGGTTTTCTTGATGACTAACAAGCCCCTCTGTCAGCATAAAAGCAGTGTTTGATCACAATGTGGTACCATACCCTCGTGAGCATCAGTTGAACAGTATTGTACTGCACAAAGTAGTGTGTTGCTACAGAAATGGCAAGAAAAAGGCAATTAACAGTGGAAGAGAGGCAGACCATCATAACACTGAAAAATGTAGGTCTTTCCTATAGAGAAATTGCAAAGAAAGCCAAGGTATCAATGAGTAGTTTCCCTCGCCATCAAAAGGAAGTCAGAAACTGGGGCAAACTTTAGCTTCGTTTCCATCAAGTGGATCGGTTCAGTTCATCTCGGTACGGCACGCATTGTGTGGCATTTCCATAGACTAAAACCGGGACGGGTCCCCTAATAAGCGACCCGTACCGCTCCACTTTTCAGGACCCTTCTGTTGGGGTGCCAAGCCGCTCCAAACCGGCCCCAGGGGTGGGGCTATAATCACTGCAGTACGTTGATCGGTCAAAAGATCAGTAACTTCCTGTGCGACAGTGGCAATAAAGAACAACACACAACCCTGCACGCCGCCTGTCCTGAAACAAAGCTTCATTTCTTTATGGAATAAAGAGCCACATGTTGATCACATAGTAGAAGAGTTTCTGGATGTCCTCCATCGTTGCTCTTTGTTTACAATGCCGCTAATTTCTTCTTCATTGCATTTATTTGCGGGGTACACTGTGTAGCGCTGGTTGTTCTGCAGTGATGTCACGCTGTTACGTAGCTGACGCGGCTCTCGCCATCCAGCCCTTTAAGCAGGGCACGATTGGCTGTGGAAACGCACACAGGATCAGGCTTTACCGATCTGACCCGTACCAGACTGCCTGGTGGAAACCAGGCTTTTGGCAGGAAGAGGTCTGGCAGACCCAAAGCCACAACTGAATCAGAGGACAAGTTTCTGAGAGTCAACAGTTTGTGTGATAGGCGGCTCACAGGACAACAGCTTCAAACACAGCTTAATAGTGGTCGTAGTAAGCAAGTCTCTGTTTCAACTGTGAAGAGAAGACTTGGAGCTGCGGGTTTGACTGGACAAGTTGCAGCAAGGAAACCATTGCTAAGACGTCAGAATAAGACAAAGAGGTTTGCCTGGGCCAAGAAACACTGCCATTGGACGACTGAAGACTGGAAAAAGGTGTTATGGACTAATGAATCAAAATTTGAAATCTTGGGTTCATCAGGATCTTTGTACGGCGTAGAGTAGGTGAAAGGATGCTTCCACAGTGTGTGACTTCAACTGTCAAACATGGAGGAGGAAGTGTGATGGTCTGGACTTGTTTTGCTGGATCCAGGGTTGGTGACTTGTTCAGAGTGAGAGGCACCCTGAACCAAAACAGCTACCACAGCATCCTGCAGCGCCATGCAATACCCTCTGGTATGAGTCTAGTTGGTCAGGGGTTCATCTTACAGCAAGACAATGACCCAAAACATAAGTCCAAGCTATGCCAGAACTATCTTTATCTTTACTAACTATTAAATTAATTTATTTCAAAGTTATATCATAAAAACACTCAGCCATACATGAAATAGCATAGAAAATGAATATGGGTCATTTTGGACCCATGTTGTGCATTAAAAGGGTAGTGATACAAAAACCTTTTTTATTCAAAAAGTAAAAAAGTAAAAAATAAAATAATTATGTATGATGGTCAGAAACAAGTTGATTGAGGAATTCCTTGAAGACTGAATGATAAAATTAATTTACTGCAAAGATATCAAAAATAAAAACTCAGCCGGGTCACTTTTGACCCATGTTATGCATCAAAAGGTTAAATGGGTAAACACTGAGATTTCTATCATTAAGATTAGTCAAAGTACATTCATAACCTAGTATAGACTGAAAAAGTGGATTAACACTTGGATTTTTAGCATTAATTCCAGTCAAATACATTTAGTACCTAGTTTAGACTGTTTAAAGAATATCAGTACTGAGATTTATATCAATAAGACTGTTAAAAGTACATTCATCACCTAGTTTAGACTGTATAAAGTGGGTTACAAATGAAGTTTCTAGTATATAGGCCAGTAAAAGCACATTCAGTTCTGAGTTTAGATTGTATAAAGTGGGTAAGAAGTGAGATTTCTAGCATTAAGACCATTCAAAGTACATTCAGGACCCAGTTTCAACTGTATAAAGTGGATAAACACTGATATATCTAGCAAGGAGACCAGTCAAAATACATTCATAACCAAGTTTAGACTGTATAAAGTGTGTTATAAGTGAGATTTCTAGCATCAAGACCAGTCAAAGTACATTAATAACCAAGTTTAGACTGGAAAAAGTGGGTTGCAAGTGAGATTTCAAGCATTGAGACTATTTAAAGTACATTATTAACCTAGTTTAGACTGTATGAAGAAGGTAAATACGTGACATTTTTGAAAAACAACATCAGAGGGAAAGATTTTCTACACTGATCTATAAAGATTTCATTAAACTCATTGACATCATCTGTATTCAGGTTAAACAGTGTTATTAGTGTTTATCATGAATTCAAAAGAAAGAATCTTCATTTAAAAACAGACACAGTATTTATGTTGTTACCATGAAAACAACTGTTTGAGAAGGAGAGTCCTCTGTGATGCTTCATTCTAGAACTTTCTGATCAGACTTGCTCTCTTCTCTCACACAGAGCAGACACTTGAACCCAGAGGAAGGTCTTTCTGCAGAGCTACTTTTCAGGAGGATCCTGTTCAGATGAGTGCTTTTTGGAGCTGTAACCCTGAGATGAGCGCACACACACACACACACACACACACACAGAGCAGACGTCCAGGAGGAAAGAAGGTCAGAGTCTGTCACCTGGACATGAGCAACAAACAAGTTCAGCTTCACTCTGGCTTTGAGCTCAACACAATCATTCATCTACTAATGGACTCAATCTTTCCTCTTTAAAGACAGATTTTCTCTGAGTACAAGTCCTCAACCTAAATGTTTGAGTTCAGAGAAACTTTTTTCAAAGATTCTTTCACACTTAGTCTCTGAATCCAAACAACTTTACACTGAAAACTCAAAAACAATCAGAGAAAAACAGTCAGGTACTTTTTCATCTACATACATTTAATTCAGTATTTAACTGATGCATGATGTTTTTTTATTTCTTCTTTGGTTCAGAAGAAATGAGAGAACATGTCTTGTAAATGTAGAAACTGATGGAACCATTAGTTTTTCTGCTGCTTATTCACGAAAAGTTGAGACTGTGAGAAGTTTGTGTTAAAAACTTAATTCATACTGGGTCAATTAAAAGTCTCTGCCTTCATTATTCACCTTTACAGGGGAAAACAGAGTGAGAATATGTTAAATTCTCATTAAAAATGAAAAACTTTATATATCTTATTAGATGAAATAAAAGCCACAAACATGACAAGTCCAAATAAATATGTAATCCAGACACATCAAACACAAAAAAGAGCTCACTTACTTGTAACCAGGAAAAAAGAAAAGTGTAATTTCTAGCATAGAGACCAGTCAAAGTACATTCAGTATCCAGTTTAGACTGTATAAAGTGGGTTACAAGTGAGACTTCTAACATTAAGACCAGTCACATACATTCAGTTCCTAGTTTAGACTTTATTTAGTGGGTTTTAAGTGAGATTTCTAGTTGAGAACAGTCAAAGTCAAGCAGCAACCTCCGGTCTGAAAAAATGAGACAATGTGGAAGTGCTCAAAAGCTGCTGTTCCTCTCGTGACAGCTTGAGGCTGGCTCCAGAAGCACTGTACAAGCAGACGGGGAAAAGGCCGTTTTCAGAGCCGAAATCATTGTATTTAAAGCCTGGTACAAACTCTGTCTCCCGACTGGATCGCTAATTTCGCATACGGCACACACTGTGAGGGGGGTGAATTTTTTTCTAACTCGGCCATTTGGAAGATAGTAGGATCAAGAGCTTGCCCAATCAGAGCCACAGCTCAGATCACGTGACTGATGGGCGCCCAATAGCTGTGAGTTTGGGCACTTGTCCCTCGTCCCATTTCCAATTATGCCACGCCCGCCGTTTAGCCTCAAAAAAGAGTTGCAGTAATAGACGGGTGACATCAAGGAGACTACGTCCATGTTTTATTCAGTCTATGGTCAAAATACATTATTAACCTAGTTTAGACGGTATAAAGTGGGTTATAAGTGAGATTTCTAGCATCTAGACCAGTCAAAGTACATTCAGAACCCAGTTTTGACTGCAAAAGTGGATTAACACTTAGATTTCTAGCATGTAGACTCGTCAAAGTACATTCAAAACCTAGTTCAGACTGTATAAAGTAGGAGAAATTAGAAGTTTCTAGCATTGTGATGAATGAAAGTACATTGAATACCTAGTTTACATGAAATAAAGTAGGTTCAGTGAGATTTTTTTCATTGAGACCAGTCAGAGTACATTCATAACCTAGTTTAGACTTTATAAAGTGGGCTGAACGTGGTTGAGCTGATTAATTTTTCCACCTTTATTTATTAAAAATACTGGAGAGGGGAAGAAAAGACCAGGTGTCAGGAGAAATACTGACAAGAAATACCAAGAGAAGGAAAAACTGCTGCAGAGAGGATGAACAGTCAGATGATGTCACAAATAAGAATGAACACATGAATTAAAGCTGCTCCAACAAAGAAAGAGAATCATCTGTGCAGACTGCAGAGGGATAAATGTGACTGTAAGTTTGAGCAGTTTAAGACAAACAGAGAAAGATTTGAGCTTCTTTAGATTTGGATCAACTCCAACCTTCAATGACAATTAGAAAAAAAAAAGTGTCTGCATTAGCATTATGGGTAACCAGAGTCTGGACTTTAATTTAGCTTCAACTGAAGCATGAAATTGCATGACAAGGGCGGTAGAGTAGATAATGAAAGCTTAGCACTGGTACGAGTTGGTGAGAGTTTGGAGAAGCTGACTTTGTGAGCTCAAGGCCTTTAGATGGAAATGTCTCAGTGTGGATGTAAACAAATCAAACCATGGAAAGGTTTGAGCTGGAAATGATTATTTAGGTTCAGGATGAGAATAATAAAAGCAGAAAAATGTTCTTTGAACAGCTCATAGTCTCAGTTTACAGTCAGCTCCACAGAGAACAGTCTGTCTTTGTCAGCTCAGAGGATGAAAAGGATCATGGACCAGAATAAAGTCGTCACGGGAAGAAACATGAACTCATTATTGAGAAAATAAAATAATAAGATTACTGACTGAAAACACCTGCAGACACTTTTCACTGCTCCCATAATGCTTTGCTTTTCAAAAACAGGCACCAAGGCTAAGTATGACTCAAACACTGATCTTCAAACTAGAGAAAACGTCTAAATGATACTTTTAAAGTCAAAAGTAAAGAGTCAAATCAAAGGATAATAAAGTGGATCAGTCTCCTCCAGAGCAGAAGCTGTGACCCTTTGGTTCAGATCAAACACAACAACAGTCACTTCCACACAAAGATGCACTGAGCTTCAACCATGGACTCACTGAGCTTTAGAGGAACTCCTGTTTTCTCACAGCTACAACTCCTGATTTCAGCTGATTTTCACATGACAACAACAAAGAAGAAGAATGTGGAGCTGGCAGAGAAAATCATCTGTTCAAGCACAAAGAAAATCTCAGCACTGTGAGAAGATTTGCCTTCAGAAAAGTCCACTTTAAGAAGAGTTAGGATGAGCTTCAGTCTGAGGGACTGACTTCTGTTTCCATCTGTCCAAAGAGTGGGAGCCCACAGAGTCACAGAGAAGAAGGAGCCTGATTGGTTCTCAGCACATTGACTCATTCACAGCTTTAGCTTTGGGATCAGTGTGAGGAAAAAGAAAAGGATCAGAACATGTGAACATTTAATGAGCTCTGACACTTGGAGAGATTCATTTCTANTTTCTCACAGCTACAACTCCTGATTTCAGCTGATTTTCACATGACAACAACAAAGAAGAAGAATGTGGAGCTGGCAGAGAAAATCATCTGTTCAAGCACAAAGAAAATCTCAGCACTGTGAGAAGATTTGCCTTCAGAAAAGTCCACTTTAAGAAGAGTTAGGATGAGCTTCAGTCTGAGGGACTGACTTCTGTTTCCATCTGTCCAAAGAGTGGGAGCCCACAGAGTCACAGAGAAGAAGGAGCCTCATTGGTTCTCAGCACATTGACTCATTCACAGCTTTAGCTTTGGGATCAGTGTGAGGAAAAAGAAAAGGATCAGAACATGTGAACATTTAATGAGCTCTGACACTTGGAGAGATTCATTTCTACTTTTCTAGCTCTAAATAAATCAGAGTGTAAAGCAGCCTCCTCTCCTCCAACTGATCCAAATGATCTTTGCACAGTCACTTGTGTTTAGTTGGACTCAAAGTAAAGTCAGTCAGTGAATCTTTGTATCAGAGCCTCTGCTCCAGCTTCACTTCAAACACTTTGCTGTGATGAATAGAGATGTTAAGAATAGAAGAGACACATCTGGATTTATCTCTCTATTTCTAGTTGTTCTATTTAAAAACCCCAAACCCAAAGAGCACAAGTTCTTTTTGTCCGACCACCATCTTCTCTCTAATAACTCTTTGTTCCTCTAAAGTTTCCATTTTCAGTCTGTTTGCTTTCTTTCTTCTTTTCTCATCCTCAGTTCTCTCTCTCTTTATCTTCCTTTCTCAACCTGTTGTCTCCAGCTTCCTCTCCTTTTCTTTGATCCACATTTCCTCCACAGGATTTCTTCAGGAAAAGCTTTTTCTCTTTAGATGCTGAGCCTTTGTTAAATAAAAGCACATGTTCTTCATCACTTTCACTACAATCAGCTGTGTTTTTATTCTCTCTTTCTCTCTGCTCAGTCTGCTCTTCTTTCATCAAGTCACTGATTTCTGCTTTGAGAGATAAAGAGAAAGGATTTGACTCCAAGGACATTATTTCTCTGAGGAACAATGTCCTGGATCTGATGAGGAGCTAAATAACTCATTACACCTGCAGCTTTGTGCTGCAGCTCTTTGTTTTTTATTTCCAACAAAAGAAAGAAAAATGTTCATTCCTGTGAGGGAACAAAATGTTTCACTGTCGACTCATTAAATGACTTTGGCATCCGTCTGTTTTTCAATCTCTGAGCAAACACTGGGTCACAAAGATGGTTCCAGTACTTTTATTCAATTTTCCAACACTTCATGACTTGATTGTGTTTCTGTCAGACAGATGTGAGGCAGATTCATTTTCTGAAACCTCACTAACTCCTCATTCCTCAACTCCCATGTCAGTTTTTTTTCCCTCCACCAGCTTCATGCTCCTTTCTCCAGCTCCTGAGTGTTTTTCTCTCTTCCTTCACCTTCCTGTGACTTCTCCTCCTCTTCCTCTCCAAATGATGCTCAGTCAGTTTAACTCATATGATGTAAATAAATTCAGAACAGGCAGAAATGATGGAAGTGTGAGGAGGCCAAAGTCCACTCCCATGTCTCTGCTCATGGAAATGATTCAAAGCATCAACAGAGCAAAACTTTTCACTGTAAATCTGAGCGTTGGTGAGAGCAGAGAGAGAAGCAGAGAAAGTTTTATCCACAGTCACATTTAACAGTGACCTTCTTCTTCAAATGAACACTGGGTTAAAAAAACATAATAACATGTAAGAACATCAGTAAAGATGATGGGAAAAATTACACCAATAAAAACCACCAGGAAAAGTCAAACTCAAGGAGAAAAAACTCCAGTGTCCCTTCCACTCGTCTGACATGTGAAGATGAGTTTTTATCTCCTGTTTAAAATGTAAACAGTCACTTATCTCAGTGTGATCTCAACAACCAGTTACTGACACTAAAGTTGATTCAGTGAAAAAAAGCTCCTCAGTTCCTCATGGTTTCTATAGTAAACAGGTAAATCAAACAGCACAAACACAGAGAAAGAAAAGTAGCAGCAGATCTACAAACATCTTTCCTTTGACTCTCAGCTTTAAGCTCTGAACTCACTCAGTTGTAATGTCCCTCAGTAACAGACTCCTTCAGGAAAGAGGCTGAATGAAGAAGCTGGATTGATTCTTCTGCTTCTGTACAGACAGTAGAAAAGCTTTTTCTTTGCTCTTTAACCCCAGAGAGGAGAGAGAGACAAACAGAGACCTGAGGGGACGATCACAGACTTTGGGTGAATTCCAATTCCTGTCTTAACCCTCAATCTTAACCCTCAATCTCAAAATGCGCACTCCCACAAAGTGTAAGTGCTGTCCCGATTCTCAGAAAGTTAAGGTTGAGGGGTAAGACTGAGGCTGTATCTCCCTCAATACTGAGATTTTCCGACACCACCCTTGGGATTAAGGGACATCCAGAATGCATTGCGTATTTTCAGTAAATAAACATGGCGTCCAGAGCGGCAGAGAAGGCGAGCTACAAATATAGTATTTTCTTTGTTAATGGAGATATAAATATTAGGAAAACCATTGTATTATCTTAGTTTAGACCTATTTTATGGATTATTTACCTCGTTGTTGCTAAACATTAATTTTTATTTTACGATCTTTTGTCAATAGCGTCCGGTGCAGACAAACCATGTTGCTATCGTTTAAGTTAGTTAATGTTACAAAATGGTCATTTTTCTCCGTGGTAATGTAATTGTTTTATCAAGATAACAGCCTATATAACATGCTTGTGCCGATAATGGTATAAGATGACCGGGCTGATGTCATCTCCTGTAGCCACAGAGTTATGTAACGATAGTTATAGCTGGTGTTTCCCTTTCAATAAACTATGGTATGCTGTGACAGCTGAATATGTCCGTGGTTGTGTTATTTATACAGATATTTTTTTGATAACGCTAACCGAAGGAATAACTGACAGACAGTCCACAACAATTTCACTTGCATTTAAGGGGTGTCCCATTTCTAAGTCACGAGATAGCCCTTAACACTTGGTTTTGAGGGCGACTAAGATTGAGGGTTGAGCTTGAGGGTTAAGATTGAGGGTTAAGAAAGGAATTGGAATTGGGCCTTTGTTTCACTTCATAAAATATCAGATAAAACAGACGAGTGAGTCTCAGTCTGACCACATGGCACTTTTCTTTTTTTCTCATGCAAGTTTATCTGTCCTTGTCTGAATTGTTGTTGCACTTGAAGGATCTATCTATCTATCTATCTATCTATCTATCTATCTATCTATCTATCTGAAGCTGAGTTTAAGCCCCTGGATCAACATCCTCCTTATTTGTGATGTTTGATTGTTATTGATCAGTGTCTTTACAATCAGTCAGGTCTGTTTCATCCCTAAAGGGAATACAGAGCCAAACATAAACCTCTGAAGTCTGAACTCTAACATCCCTGTTTCTGAAACAGAATCATGGAGAGCTGAGGAGAAAAGGCTCAAACTAAACTGAGCTACATTAAAAAACACATTAACTTTCTGGAGCACTCACAGAGAAAACAAACCTCTGAAAGCCTCATTTCTTTAGTCTGCCCCATGATTGAAGTCTGCTCTGACTTTAAGTGCAGTGGTCAGATGTAACAGTGTTTCCTAAAAGGATAAAGTCACATTATTCAGAGTATCACAGCCTGAACATGAACACAGCACACACTGGTCTGCTCCTTTTCCTCCTCTCCTCTCTGTCTGTCTCTGTCCTGACCTGAGTCTCTGAAGCTCTCTCTCCTCAAAGCTGCTCCTGAAGCCTCTGACTCTGAGTCCAGACCACATCACAGTGAGCAGGAGCCTCATCACTCCAACATCAGAGCCTGTCTCTAAGTGACTCACAGCTCAGGCTTTAGGAGGAACTTTCCTGTCTGTCACATTCAGTCAGGACACTCCCACTGATGTGGAAAAGCAGCTGCAGGAGAAAAGATGAGAGCATGAAAAGACAGAGAGCTTCAGATCTGTTTGAAAATGATCCTCAGCTCTCACTTAACATCAGCCGTGGTGACGACTTTCACACTGAGAATGGGAAGAACTGAACATGAACACGGCTGTGAAACATGATTTAAAGAGTGAAAAGGAGGAGGAGAGTCACAAAGAGAAGGATGTTATCACTCACTGCTGAACAGAACATTTCAACCACAGAAGAACAAAGAGAAAAAAAAACTCATCAGAGAAGAAGATCAGAGCTTCAGATGAGAATCAACAGGACACATCAGACTGAGAGAGAGAGAGAGAGAGAAACTTCAGCCAATGAGAATGAAGCTGAGAAACTTCAGCCAATGAGAATGAAGCTCACTTTGTGACACACACATGTAAAGAGCCTCTTCAGTAAATCAGCTAAATGAAACAAAAATAGAAGATCAATCTGTTTCCAGAGCTGTAAACATGTATTTGTGAAAAAGCTGCCAAAGGCTGAATTCTCCAGTTTCTCGGAGCAGAATCAGGAAACTCAGAGATTTTCAACACAGAGAGAAGAAAACAAAGCTTCAAACTCAAGGATCTGCAAATGTTGGAGCTTCTGTCTTCATTTTCAGCTCAACTCCTTTGTCTGCATGTTCTTTCTTTCTACACACTTCCTCTGATGATGAATAAATCTTCATGTAAATTCATCAACAGTCCTGATAAATCCTCACACGTCCTCTCAGTGCAAACAAGCAGCCACAGTCAACAGCTTTGGAAGAAAGAGAGAAAGAAGAGCTGAGCACATTTTTCAGAGCAGAACATGAGCTTCTGTTTGAGAGTCATTCTCCAAAAAAAGCTTTTTCAACCAGCAGCTTTGACTTCATTCACACTCTGAAAGTTAGAAACTCATCAAACAGCTTCAGATGAAAAACATTCAAGCAGAAATCAAAGAAAACAGCCGTCAGGACGAAGAGTGAGGAAGAGGAGCAGACAGGAAGAAGTTCTTACTGCTTCAATCTGACTTTGAGTGTTAAACACAGACTTCTTCTTCATCCTCTGACACACACACACACACACACACACANTGGACTCCACAGATCTGGAAGTGTTTGAATCAACAAGAGCACAGGTGGAGCCAGCATGTGACTGACACATGTTCCCTATGAGACTGGAGACAATCTGCTCCCAGCTTTTCTCTCATGGAGCTCACACTGCTGCTGCTGCTGCATCTGTCAGAGTTATTCTACTGCAGCATCTGCAAATATCACAGACAACAACATTCAAGTCACTCACTTCAGTGTTTGGTCTTTTAGAGACTTTTAATGCAGGTCACTGAATAACCTGATCACCATGATGTTATTTTAATCTGATAACTGATGCTGAGAGTTGATGATCAGCTCACTTGTTGAAATAAAAAAGGACAGGAGAGGTTCAGATAAGAAAATATTCTCTGTATCCAACCCTGATCCCAGTCAAACTGTGGGGGCTGTTTTGTTGAGCTCATTGTCAGAGTGTGGAGCTCAGGACAGCAGACACACTCTCCTTTGCTTCTCCAGGTAATGAACCACAGCAGCTTATGACAGGGGCTGATGGGTATTTTATTACCATGAACTTGGCTTGGCTCTGCTGTTTTACGATGTCTGACACAACCTTTTCTTCACCTCAGACACAAAGACTTTATTTAAGTTTAACACAGTTCATAGTCAAACCCTCACATTTAGAGCTTCAGTCCAGTAAAGTTACAGATTCAGCTCAAAGCTTCTGATGTTTCCAAAGACCATGAAGTCAGATTCTGAGACTACAATAAAAATGTTCCAGGGTTAATAATCATGTAAATAATGTGGGAGTGAGCTGCACTAAGGGGGGACACACTCTCAGTCACACACACACACACACACACACACACACACACACACAGCCTGTTGAATATGAGCTGTGTGTGTCAGCTACTATTTTCTCTTCTAGAGGGAAATGAAATGTGACAGACATGACTGCAGAAAACACACTGTGAATAGGAAAACAGCTTCTGCTGCAGCATTCAAGGTTACACAGCATCACACATGGAAGAGGAGGGGGGGAGTGAGGGAGGGGGGTCAGCCCTGTTATTAAAGAGAGGATTTCTTTGTTATTACATCAGAAAAAAAGAGAAAAAAAGACTTTAGGTAAAGAGTGACTTTGTCGTCTAGAAGCTCATTTTAAACTCTAATGTGTTAAAATCTAATGATGGAGTTTTTCCTCATGTGCAGAGCACTGACAGCAGAATGATGAATCTAATAATCAAATATTTATGTTTCTATTGATACCAAAGACTCTCAGTCTCCACTACTACAGTTTACAGTCAGTGACAGAAACATATTAACATGTTATCAGAAGCACATTTACAAAGTGGATGAATCAAGCTCTGGTTTAAAGCTTTGTGAAGCTGTGTGTGTGGGTGTGTGCAGTATAATAAGCTATCATTATGAGCACCTGTGGGTGCATTAAATCATCACTGCAGGAAAACACTGAGCCTACACTCAGCTCTCACTTCATCTGTGGTTTCTCCTCACTACTTAATTAAGAGTAAATACTAGTTTTTGACTTGTAGACATTTTATAAGATGTTTACAGAGGTGACAAATATTGGTAGTCGTAGTAATAATAATCTATGAGACACATTTCTCATTACAGCAGTGATGAAAACATAAAGAGTGAATGTGAAACAGGTGTTTGGACTCGTTTCTTTGTTCATACCATCAGAGTTTATTCCTCTGAGCAGATCAGATCAAAGCGCTGAGATTAACCACAGGATGAGACGCCTCATGTTCACCTCACTTCAGTCACATTCCTTCACAAATCAACAGTTTCAAACACTATGAAACACGTCCTGATAGAGTTTAGATGCTGCTACTGTTGAGGGATTTGACATGAAAAGGTCGACGTCTGCTCTGTGAGAGATTCCAAGTCAGTTTGTCAGTTTACAGTACTTCTTGTCCGAGTCTAGTTGAGGTGTACCACTAACACAAACTCAAAACTCCACTCCTTGAGGTACTTTAGTACCACTTCTGTAATGAGACCTTTCCATCAGAGTCTGATCAATGTCTCCTTTAATCAAATGTTGAATGACTTGTTTGTGTTGTTTGAATCTGTTTTACCCTGAAGTCATGTTCTCTTGACTGTGATGAGTGATTCTATTTGTTTCCTCATCTAAAAACCATTTGTTCCCTCAGAGAGCAGCTCTCCTTAGAGACGTGACAAGGACGAGTGGAGGCTGAAAACAGAGAAGAAACATCATCAGACAGAGCTGCTGACTCACATTTAACATTTGGTCCTTGAAAAATAACCTGGACCATAGAAGTTTACATCTTTTACAAACCTCTGTCATCTTTTTCTGACTGACACTGTTTCATGATGTAACATAAAAGTTTAGGTCCAAGTCAAAACCAAGGTCGAGCCAGAGAATTTCCCTCGACTTGTACCTGTATTTGATACTTGAAAGAGAATCTTTAGTTAGTCAATGAGTTTTTTGTCAAAAACTTACTGACAGTTAAGTTTGTAGCTCTGTGTGTGTGTGTGTGTGTGTGTGTGTGTGTGTGTGTGTGTGTGTGTGTGTGTGTGCACTCTCAGATATAATCCACTTCGACCTTAAAGGCAGTTGTGAAGATTTGTCTAAGACTTGAGGTCTAAAATATAATAAGATATAAAGATCTTAAGAGATTTGAAGCTCTAAAACTCTGACAGAATAATTCAGTTTGAAGATCAGATCAGAGAAACACAAAGTCTTTCTGCTAATAACTGAACACAGAGAGGAAACAATCTTCTTCAAAAAGCAAAAAGCCTCAGAATAATTCAGGCTGTTTCTCTAATTCTCAATCCAGAGATCTGACAGTCTGGATATCAGAGCTTCAGAATCATTTATTCATCCAAACATCTGAGTAAATGATTCAAAACATGAAAACACAACAGTCAAATGATTTCTGTGAGTACAAAACTGAGATGGTAAAAGTCTGTGATGATGTCATTCAAAGAAAAAGAAGAGTTTCCTGGTGAGTAAAACCTAAATTATGACGTTGATCACTGTGATAAAGCAGATTTGGTCTTTAACTGCAGTGACAGGTTCATGATCTAAACGTCTCTAACATGGACTCAGACTGTGAGTCAGAGCATTTAATCAAGTCTGAAGGAGAACAGACTGATGAAAAATCTGAAGTCATTATCATCACATTATTATCCTGCTGTGACACATCTGGATCTTAAATCAACTCAGATAAAAACCAATTAGTATCAGGGAGGAAAACATGAGGAGCTACTTCATAATCCAGTCTTCTGTTCTCTCTTTAGAGTTTCCTTTCACACTTCATCTGCTCTTAAAGCTACAACTTTAC
>RPOG01004023.1:0-33805 GCA_008086565.1 Thalassoma bifasciatum | reverse complement strand
GCTGAGATTAACCACAGGATGAGACGCCTCATGTTCACCTCACTTCAGTCACATTCCTCCACAAATCAACAGTTTCACTATGAAACACGTCCTGATAGAGTTTAGATGCTGCTACTGTTGAGGGATTTGACATGAAAAGGTCGACGTCTGCTCTGTGACTCTAAGGTTCAGTCAAACAGTCAAATGTCATGAAGAACAGGCTCAGATCAACTCCACATGGTGATTGTGTTTGAGTTTTGAGGTGAGGAACTCCATGAAATCATGGTGAAGACAAATGAGACCTTTCCATCAGAGTCTGATCAATGTCTCCTTTAATCAAATGTTGAATGACTTGTTTGTGTTGTTTGAATCTGTTTTGCCCTGAAGTCTTGTTCTCTTGACTGTGATGAGTGATTCTATTTGTTTCCTCATCTAAAAACCATTTGTTCCCTCAGAAAGCAGCTCTCCTTAGAGACGTGAAAAGGACGAGTGGAGGCTGAAAACAGAGAAGAAACATCATCAGACAGAGCTGCTGACTCACATTTAACATTTGCTTGAACTTTTTATTGGACCTGGTATCTTCAAATGTAGAAAATGTTTGGAGACAGTAGAAAAAGACTGACTGTGACAAAGTACTACATTGTATTTTGTTTAGGTCCAAGTCAAAACCAAGGTCGAGCCAGAGAATTTCCCTCGACTTGTACCTGTATTTGATACTTGAAAGAGAATCTTTAGTTAGTCAATGAGTTTTTTGTCAAACACTTACTGACAGTTAAGTTTGTAGCTCTGTTTGTGTGTGTGTGTGTGTGTGTGTGTGTGTGTGTGTGTGTGTGTGTGCACTCTCAGATATAATCCACCTAGACCTTAAAGGCAGTTGTGTAGATTTTTCACTGACTTGAAGTCTAAAATATTATAAGATATAAAGATCTTAAGAAATTTGAAGCACTAAAACTCTGACAGAATAATTCATTTTGAAGATCAGATCAGAGAAACACAAAGTCTTTCAGCTAATAACTGAACACAGAGAGGAAACGATCTTCAAAAAGCAAAAACCCTCAGAATAATTCAGGCTGTTTCTCTAATTCTCAATCCAGAGATCTGACAGTCTGGATATCAGAGCTTCAGAATCATTTATTCATCCAAACATCTGAATAAATGATTCAAAACATGAAAACACAACAGTCGAATGATTTCTGTGATTATAAAACTGAGATGGTAAAAGTCTATGATGATGTCATTCAAATAAAAAAAAGAGTTTCCTGGTGAGTAAAACCCTAAATTATGACGTAGATCACTGTGATAAAGCAGATTTGGTTTTTAACTGCAGTGACAGGTTCATGATGTAAACGTCTCTAACATGGACTCAGACTGTGAGTCAGAGCATTTAATCAAGTCTGAAGGAGAACAGACTGATGAAAAATCTGAAGTCATTATCGTCACATTATTATCCTGCTGTGACACATCTGGATCTTAAATCAACTCAGATAAAAACCAATTAGTATCAGGGAGGAAAACATGAGGAGCTACTTCATAATCCAGTCTTCTGTTATCTCTTTAGAGTTTCCTTTCACACTTCATCTGCTCTTAAAGCTACAACTTTATACTGAAGTCACTTTAACATGATCTAATGATTCTTGGCTGATTTAACAACACACAGTAAAATATTTTTAGATCAATAACAACATTTCTGACTTGTAGATGATCCCAAATGAGTGATTTATACTGTAAATATGAATAATCTCCACTCCTGTTCCTCTGTCCCTGAACAACACAGAAATCATTTACACCACCATTGACTCTTTATGATGATTTGATCCTTTTAGAGAGTTTATGTTTTAAAAGTGTTACATGTGTGAAGTTTAGATCCATGTGAAAACTCTCACAGTGAGAAACTAAAATAAACATGAGTCAGCTTTTCCCTGATGTCTTCATGAGCTCAAACTAAAGTGTGAGCATGAATATCAGAGAAATCCTTGGAGAGAATCGTTTGTCGTCTACATTTTGAGACGACGAAGTGACAGGAGTCACAAAGTCTCGACACTCGTACAAAGACTTGAGGACGTGAGTGGACCTCCAGTCCCTACTTTGTACGTCGAGACAGTCCGAGGTCTTTTAGAAAGATAGTCTAATGACTCGAGTACCTCATAATCAGACTTGTTTTCTCTAGTTAGTCAAACACAATGTTCGAGAATACAAGTCTGCATCCTGAGTCACTTCATCTGAGAGCTTTGTATGAAATAAATAAATATTTGTTTAATTAATCACTGACTGGTTTATTATCCTGCTTCTCTCACAGAAAAATCCTGAATCTAGAACAAAACAGAAGCTCAGTGTTGTTCACAGAGACAAACTGACTCACACAAGACTGACGACCAAACAATGATCTGTTTCCATGGTGATCTATTAAAGCTGAACTCATCCTGGTCTCAGTCGACTCCAGAGGAAAGAGAATCATCTCTGTTGATGTAAAGATCAGAGCAGCAGCTCACAGTAACTGTTCTGGTCTGAGCTGAGGTCAGAGGAGTGAAGCTGGGTTAAAGAGAGAGAGAGAAAATAATTGTTTCATCATTTCAGACTCAGCAGTGACTGAGCTTCTCTTCTCTCCTCAGGAAGTTTATTCCACAGCCTCCAGGTCCTGATGACAAAGTTTCCTCCAGAGAGAACTGAAGCTCCAAGCAAACCTCATGAACTTATTCTCTGTTTCTTTAACTCTGGCAGCAACTGTTTGATTTCTCTGAAGTAGAATTAGATCATCATTTCCTTCCACACATGAACCCTGTAGGTGTGTGTTGTAAACAGAGAAAAGACTCCAAATCCATCCTGTCACAGAGGAATGGAGCCGTTCTCCAACAACATCACACTGACTGTTGTTGCTTCATCTTTTCTTCCCCTGCAGAAAGCTCAGATTTGATTCTCAGCCAGATTTGAGCTTTGGCTGAAAAAGTGAGAGGATCTCGGTTCACGTCAGTCCTACCACTTCTCCGTCGTCTCTCGACCGACACTTAGACAGAAACAAAGACAAACTTACAGTTAGTCGAGTAAAGACGAGGAGATTGGACGAGACTCTCAAGTTCGGGTTTGAGGTCCTCTGAAAAAGACAGTCCTAACAGGAGACTCTGACTGCCTCAGACTGATCCAAGTCTCTGCTTCAGTCTAGAAAAATGAGTTTGAAATCAGCTGAATTTAACTTTGTTCAATCATCTGATCTTAAAGAAGCTGTTAATGACTCCAAACACCTGAAGACTGTTTCACTCCTGTTAACAGAAGAGTGAGTGGAACTAAAGTTTAAAGATCTTTGCACTGGAATAATTTAGATGGATTTAATCTCTGAATTATTACTTTGCTCTGTTTTCCAAACAGTTTATTCATGAGTAAAGATGAAATCTGCTGCATTTATACTTCAGTTTCAGAGAATATGATTATTTTTTTCACTTTGAGAACATCATGACACTTATAGGAGAGAACAGACTCTGAGACTAAAACAACTTCAGGGTCAGAGTCACATTTACTTTTCAGTTTGATCTGAAAACAACTGAAACTCTTTTAACTTCTGATAACTCATCATACATCAAGGGACTGATTTGCTGCCACCTGATTGGCTGATTTAAGAAAAGCCCTTAACGAGCAGCTGCTCCTGATTATGTGACCAGACTTTAAAGAAATCAGTATCATGATTATTACAGCACAAACAAAGGTTTAATAACAGACACTAAATAAAACTACTCTTCAGCTTAAACACTCAAATTATACAAAAACAACACACAAATAAAATAAATGTCTGCATATTTGAAGTCTGACTTTCTTTTATCCTCCTCCTGCTCCTCCTCCTCCCACATCAAAGATGGAGCCTGTGAGCAGCTCTGACACAAAGACACAACAACAGGACACATCAGGAGATTTATCACACACACACTGAGCTCCTGCTTTTTCCTGCAGCAGAGAAACTACAGAAACAAACAGGAAGTGCTCAATTTAACCAACTAATGTGATGTGACAGTTAAAAACACTCCAGGCAGCAGAGAAACATCTGCTCCATCTGAATAAAGACTAAATATCTGTGCTCTATGGAAATCAGCTCCTTTTTCTGGAGCCAGCAGAGATGATGTTAAAAAGCTTCATGTTTGAATCAAAGGAACATGCAGAAGCTTCAGGCTGCTGGAAGCTGACAATGAGTCTGAAAGAATCAAAGTCTGATGTAGTTTCTATGACTTGATTTGGTTGGGGGGGGGTGGGGGGTGGGGTGGGGGGTCGACAGTCGTAGTAGACTAGTAGTAGTATCTCTCTCTAGTCGTAGTTGTGTGTTGTTGATCAATGACCTCACTTTCTCAATCCTAGTCGAAAATCTTTTAGTGAAATTTTACTAGTATTTTGAGGAGAACTACTTCACAGAGACATTGGATGTGATATATAATCAGCTAAATAAAGGTCAGTGTGTATGTGTGTTTGGTTGGAAAACTAGGATTAAATCTCTGCAGAGTTTATTCTATGAAATAACTTTGAAGTGAACAAGTGAGACCCTGAGGACAAACTGTCATTTATTTTCATTTATTTTTTCATTTTTCCATTCCAGTATGTTCCTGAAGTGTCCCTTCTTTGCAGACAGCTGAATCTCCTGATAGATGAAGCTGTGTGAGATGACTGACAGCTCAGAGGCTGCAGGAACAGACAGATGAAAGTGAAGCTAAAGACCAAGAGCTCACAGAAAGAATCAGAGAGAAGAGGAAATGTAGTGAGTTGGACTTTAATGTGCTCCACACTGACACTGAACAGTCTGTNCTCCTCAGTCTGTTTCTCCATCTCTGTGGTTTCTATCACATCAGAGCCTCAGCTGACTCCTCTGACTCTGAGGAAAACTCATTTATCACTCTTTTACTCTCATCACTTCTTCTTCTCTCAGACTCTTCCTGAAGTTTCAGACTTGTGAACAATTACAGAGAAGTTTCCTTCAGACTTTGCTGTGAGAACAGTTTTTCTCTGACAGAGAGACAAATGTCTGTGAAGCAAAGTTTGACTTTCTGGTTCAGGAACATTCACAGTGAGCTGTTCTCTGTCTGTACATTTAACACAGGTTATTTTAGATTTAGTTTTCTTCCTCTGCTTTGATTCTTCCAGGCCTCCTTCACTCAAACCAACAATTATTGAAAGTTTTTTCTCCTCAAGGACGACACTGATCTTTGGAAAACTACACACTGTCAGAAAAGAGGCACTTTGAAACCTGGACTCTTCTCTCAAACTTTCACAGGTTGGAGAACAAAATCATGTCAAACTGTGGAAACAAACATCAGTTTAACTGCAGGAAAAGAGAGAAAGTTTTCACTTTTCCATCAGCACAGTGTTCAGAGTCTCCTCTGTGAAACTAAAGAGAAGAATCTGAGACATTTTCACTCTCCAACGAGAACTTCCTCTTTAGAAACACAGACTTCAAACTCTCATCAGGATTTACACACAAACTGTCACAGAACTCAGTCTGAACAGCAGCTTCTCCTTCATCCTCTTTGTCCACTTGTTCTGTTTTCACATCAGGAAACTTTGAGGAGTCCAGAAAAAGGAGGAAACGTGATGCTAACAGGCTGTCTAATCTCGGACAACGAGGGTGTCGACTTCTTTGAGAGGAGTAAAAGTGTGACTTCGGTCCTACACTCTCTCTCTTCCAGTTGTCCTTCTCCAGTCTCCAGTTACACGAGGTTACTTTGGAGACTGTTTCCAGTCTCGTCGGAGTAATAAGGTCTCATTTGGTCAAACAAGACTACTTCGACATCAATATAAAAACACATGGAAACAAAAGTCTGTTCTGTGTTCACTGACAGAGTTTTCCTTCTCACTGTGAATCAGAACAAAAGAAAACTGTGTGAGAGAGAGAGAGAGAGAGAGAGAGAGAGGGAGAGAGAGAGTGATGGGTTATTGTGGTTTGTTTCCTCAGTTTGAGCCTGATTGAAGAATAATTCACAGGATGATTTGAGAGCTGAGTGTCATTCACATCCTCTCTGACAGGAGAGTGAAGAGACACAAACAATCAAAGCTGCAGCTTCAGAAGAGCTGTTTACACAAACTGTTCTCAAAGTCAAGGACACTACAGCTAAGTGTTCTTTTATCATGCAGATTACATCATTTATGGAACAGCAGAACCATCTACAACATAGTTTTTAACGTGATGTTCAAACTAATGGATTCAATAGTTAAAACGTTATCAGGTTTATCCATCTACAGAAACTCAGGGTTAAATCTAGAAACCAGAATAAGGATATGGACCTAAAATCAACTTGAGATTAAAGAATAAATAAGAGAAAAAAAAAACTCCTGGTAGAGTTCAGCTCTTTGTTCAACATGATTGAACTCCACTATCAGAGTCAGATAAGCTCAAAGTTCCTCTGGAGGTCATGACCCTTCACATGAGAGACTCATCAAACTGTTACAGAGCTGAAGAAGATTCTCACTGAGATCAACACTTGAGCTGAGACTGACACAGATGATGGATGGAGAGTTTTTTTTTATTATTATTAAAATACTTCTTTATAGGAGGATGCTGACTTTTCATCCCTGAGTTTTTTATGTTTTATTCCCAAAAATCTGTGGCTCAGCTGATAAAGCTGCAGGGAGCTGAGACGACAGCAGCTGAAGAGAAACAGATTTACCTCCTAAAGTCTCCGATTATAAAGCTGCTTTGAATAAGAATCACATTATCTGTCTGTGCACCAAGAGAAAAGTTTCACCACAACAACAAAGAAAGAGAAGAGCAGACTGTGACAGACAGAAGCTCATCATCTGGAGGAAGATCAAACACTGAGCAAAGAGAAGAGAACTACAAATGCTGTGATGAGAAAAGGAAACGTCTGCAGCTCTGATCAAGCTTTCAAACTTAAAGATGAGCAAACTTCTCCATTCTTCTTCCTCACTGTGTTTATTGGTGCAGACTCTTTGTTGTTGAGCACAAACAGCTGTTGATGAGCAGAGAAGGAAACACTGAGCAGCTGGAAACTCCAGCAACCAGAACTTTCTGCTAATGTTAGCTTCATGATCCAAACACACTCCTCAAAGTGGAAACTAACACTTCCTGTTGTCTCCTCCATCAATAATAGAGTTCAGAAAGACTGAGCTCAGATCAGTGTGAAGCTGTGTTTATGCTGCACACACACTCTGATCTACTGTGTGTGTGTGTCAGTGTATTATAACTTCATTTAAAATAAAAGCTCAGAACACAGAGCAGAAATAATCTCCAGTATTTGCTGCAGGGACAGGATTTAGATTCTCTGATCTGGAACTTTCTTCACTTCTTTCATAAACAGCCTGTGGAAACTCATCATGGATCCACACAGAACTTTCTGTCTTTGTATTTTGACTCTGTTTTTCTTCTTTAATCCAGAACACAGACAGATATGAGAAGATTCTGATGATGCAGACTCAGATGATGAGTCTCTACATTTGTTTGTCTCTTTAAATGTAAATGATCTGTGTCTGAGCTGAAGACTGAGCACACAAACATCCTGAAAGACTTCAAAAACACTTTAGAAACTTTGGAGTCAGAGACTAAAGTCTCCTTCTTCAATGTGAACTGACTGAAGTGACAGGACAGAGGTCACTCAAGGTCATTCAAGGTCATTCAAGGTCACTGACATGGAACAGCAGTAGATGCTGAAAACCTGTTCACCAGTGCAGCAGAAAAGAAATTCAACTTCTCAAAAAAAACACTGAGGAAAGAGAAAGACAAACTATTCACTCCATTTTCTCTGTGAAGAAACAGAAAGATGAGGAAGAAAGAAGAATCTCTGCAGTGTTTGTGAAAGTCTTTCTATCTTTAAACTCTTCTCTTCTTCATCTCAAACTGTTCATATCAGCAGCAGTTCACTTCCTGTTCTCTTCCTTTGTTTCTCTTCTCCCTGTTTTTCCTGACAGGATTCTCAAAGACAGAGAAACTCTGATCAAAGTTTTTCCTTCTGTCACACAGAAACTGACTTTAGCAGATCAGGCTGATGAAAACAGAGAAAAGAAATCAGTCCTTCTTTCTAAATCTTCATCAAGCTGAATGAATCTTTACTGAGCTGTTTGCACATGTGTGTAATCATGTGTGTGTATTCATGTGTGTGTATTCATGTGTGTGTATTCATGTATGTGTATTCATGTGTGTGTATTCATGTATGTGTATTCACATGTGTGTGTATTCATGTGTGTGTATTTATGTGTGTGTATTCATGTGTGTGTATTCATGTGTGTGTATTCATGTGTGTTTTTAAGTGTGTGTGTGTGGTGGAGGTGGTGAAAGCTGCAGGAACAGACTCTTCTCCTCTCTCTGACTCATGAACTCTGACTCATCAGTTTCTCATGAACAGCTGATTCAAAGGCTGAAAAGAGCTCAGACAGACTGAAACATTCAGTCAGCCTGGTTCAGATTCTGGGAAAAGTCTCTGAGCTGACATGTTGAAGAGTGAGCTCAGCTCAGAAATTACTCTGACTGTCTCATCTCAGGAGAAGAAGTGAGGAAACTCTTTCAGCTTTTAAACACACAAAGCTGCTTTAAGAACAAAAGGAGTAAAAGTGTAAAAATGTCTGACTGTGTCGCTCATGTCTTTAACTTTCACATGAACAAAGAGCTGAACTGTCTCCTCTGAACAGGAGGAATCAAACAAAGAGCAGGTTCATGTTTGTTTCCACATTAGACAGAGAACAATGAGCTCTTAAAGCAGATCAACAGTGAACAGAAGAAAACTCTGGAGCTGTTGAGGCTCAATGAACAAGACCTGGTTAGTGTGAATAATCTGAGACTTTCCAGCTGAAAACATCAGAGTCTGTGTGTGTTCACCTCACATCCTCTGCTCAGAGAGATCAGACAGAGCTTTAAAGGACTGACATCTACACGCTCATGTCAATCTTACATATTATTGATGATCATGTTGAGACTCAAAGACCTTTAAACCTGTTTAAAGATGAAGAATAAGGAAACTCTTCTTTCAGATTCATCAAAGCATCAGTTCCTTCATTAAATCATCCATTTGAGCCTGAAGCTGCTCATTTACATGAAAATCTCATTTTGGGACAATTTACCTCATTTCACTTGATTTCTGTTTCACATGAGTGATGATCACAGACGAGCCTTGAGACTAAACTTCAGATTGAATCAGAAAGAAGCTTGAAGCTCTTAAATGTGTGTCCTCTGAAAAGTTCCCTCTGGAGCTTTGAGTGAATGTGAGAGGACTCATTATGGACTGAAGTGATTCACAAACACTCAGCTGCACAGTCAGGAGACAAACACTCATCATCGGCCTCTTTCCCCTCACTCTGACAAAGAAAGGCTCCGAAAATGGACAAATGCATCAAACTGAAGCTTCTAAAGGGCTTTACAAAGTGAATCTGCTCTAAAAGAGAAAAATGTCTTTAGAGAGAAAGAGAAGATGGTCTCTGTGAACAACTTCCTGTCCTGTCCTTCCTGTCAGCAGCTTCATCTTCAAATGGAGCTGAAGGATTTCCATCTTAATAGGATCACAGTAACAGACAGGAAGGGAAGTGGCTGAAAATCACTCACTTTACCAACAGGTGAGAGAGCTGACAGCCTCAAGGTCAAACAAGTTCACTTCACTTCATTTTACTGCTTTTTCAAACTTCAAGGAGAAAGAGATGGACTTTAGTCACTTATTGTCACATTTCTACCTTTGTACAAGCTAAAAACAAACATCCAGCAGCGACTATGACTTCACTTTTGACAACACTTTGTTTTCATCATGGGTGAAATATTTAAAAAGGCCCAAACATACAGGTCAATGCAAACACAAAAATACTGATTTTTCTGTCATTTATTTCCATGTAAAGTGAAGTTTTCAGCATTTTTACATGAATTATGGATGTTTGAGTCATTAGTCTGATTATAATAAATCCTCAGGGCTTTAAACTTACTAACTTCAAACTGTTTCACTGGAACATTGTCATTAAACTGATCTTTCTTTAATACAGAAGTCAGACAAAGGTTGGATCATTCATTCACAGTTTTTCTCCTCCCTGAGGTCTCGAAGTCTCAGAGGAGATTGCAGTGATAGGATTTTATTAAACCTTTATTTTGCCAGGAATGTCCCATTGAGATATAAAACCTCTTTTTCAAAGGATTTCTGGCCAAAAGGCAGCAAAAAGTTACAGAGCCAGAGGATCAGAGCTCATGAAACAGAGCAAAGTATAACAAAAGAAAACTGCAGTCAGAAAAATGGACTTTCCTCTCCATGAACTTCACCAGTCTGTTACTCCTGCTGGTCCATCAACAACACTGGAGCAGATTTAATCAACACTAGAGCAGATTTATTCAAGACTGGAGCAGATTTATTCAACACTGGAGCAGATTTATTCAAGACTGGAGCAGATTTATTCAACACTGGAGCAGATTTATTCAAGACTGGAGCAGATTTATTCAAGACTGGAGCAGATTTATTCAAGACTGGAGCAGATTTATTCAACACTGGAGCAGATTTATTCACCACTGGAGCAGAATTATTCACCACTGGAGCAGATTTAATCAACACTGGAGCAGATTTATTCAACACTGGAGCAGATTTATTCAACACTGGAACTCTTGTGTCATTAAGATCAAGGGTTCAGACTCAGAGACACATTTACACTGAGGGGTTAAAGAAATGTTGCCAAATAAAAAATCTGACACCAGAATCTGCCAGACATGAGACAGAGTTCTTTTTTTTTTTTGCTGCACTAAAGAAAAATATCAGCATTAAATTCAGTGATATGTAAAATAAAGTGCATCCAATAATGAAAAAGGTGCAGGTGACTTCTCTGTGTTTAATCCTAATGACAGACTCTTTAAAACAGCTTCATCTACAGACAGCACTTCAACTCACAGAGTGAAGATCAAACCAAAAAGATGAAGAGAAATTCTGTGCTGCTCTCTAAAGTCAGAAACACATCAATCCTGCAGACAGAGCTCACTCTGGTTTCCACTTTCTGAGGCTGAAAACAGGATTTTCTGATGCAGATGACTTTCTTTTGGAGCCTCTGTCACAGTTCAGAGAAGCTGCTCTGTAAAGGACACTTGTTGTTCCATCAGCAGCTGGATGACACGCTGAGAGAGGAGGCTGTTTGCTGTCACTGAACACGGAGAGAATTTACACAACAAACACTGCACTGACAGAGAAATCCACAGAGGAAAACAAACCTGGCTTTAGAAAGAAGCTGCTGGAATATATGAGTTTAAAAATGGAAGAGTCAGTTCAGTGAAGAAGGAATTCTGCAGACGCTCCAGTGTCCACGTGTTTGTGAAGGTTTGCTGAGAGAAAGTCTGAACCACAGTGTGTATCATGTGTTTTCACACACTCCACAAACCACAGTCTGCATTTGTTTCACTCACAGCTTTGATTTCATCCTTTGAGAAAGTTTCAGTCACAGTTCACACCACAACATCTCCAACATCCTCAAGATCAGAAAAACTTCTCCTGGAAACAAATCCAGATGTGAAAGTGATGCTGACTTTGTTTGTGTCAGGATGCTTTTCTATCAGCAGACTGATCAAACCACAGAAAGGTTTGTTTCTAACAGCTAACAGTCTCTTTTCATGTTCAGACTGTGGAGAAGACGCTGCTGGAGTTTCTGCCTCAACTGAACTGGAAGAAGATGCAGCTTCTCACCTGTTTGTCTGTGACCTCTCTGTGAGAGAGAAGATTTATTATTCACTGCTCCAAACGTTTAGAAGAAGCTGATCTAAAGGTTTGTGTTTGACAAAGAACCTTTGGGCTGTGTTGGTGACTCACTGAGCAAATGTGTGTGAGTGAAAGAAGAGCATGAACATGAGCAGGAAGACAGAAGAGACAGAGCTGGTGCTGAGCTTCAAACCTGACTCAGGCTGAGAAACCAAGAAGACGTCGACCAATGAGCAGAAGTTACAGTTTAAAAAGTGAAGATTCACCATCATGAACTGTGTGAAGTTTATGTTGTGTAGAAAAATGAAAGCAGTTAGAAAAACATGTGTCAAAGAAACTTTGTTCACATCAAACTGGAGCAGATGATGAAGATGAAACCTGACTCTTCCTCATCAACTGTCCTCAAATCAACACTTCAGCCAAAGACTCAGACCAAGAAACATCAGCTGGAATAAAGTTCCTGCTCATTTGATGTGAAGATGAAAAGTGTGTTTGACTGGGATGATTTTCTCTCCAGATTCAGCTCGTCCACTTTAGGATCAGGAGCCTCATCCAGAAAGAGCCTGAATGTGCAGTGAGTGCATTTCTGCTCTTTGCATCATCACAGAACACAGAGCAGAGTTCAGTCCATCTGCTTGGATCACATTTCCACTCTATGAAAAGTCTCTGAAAAGTCTTTAAGTCTCACCTTCAACAGCCTGGAGACTCTCATTTGGCTTCATAAGCTTCAGAGGAGGATTTCAGCTTCATCCTGAAGACGCAGCAACAATCATCATGTTCATCATGACATGAAGAGTGGGATTCTTCAGCAGTCACAGTGATGCAGTCACAGTGATGCAGTCACAGTGATACAGGCTCAGTGATGCAGTCACGGTGATGCAGTCACGGTGATGCAGTCACGGTGATGCAGTCACAGTGATGCAGGCTCAGTGACGCAGTCTCAGTGATGCAGGCTCAGTGATGCAGGCTCAATGATGCAGTCACGGTGATGCAGTCTCAGTGATGCAGGCTCAGTGATGCATTCACAGTGATGCAGTCACAGTGATGCAGGCTCAGTGACGCAGTCACAGTGATGCAGGCTCAGTGATGCAGTCACAGTGATGCAGTCACAGTGATGCAGGCTCAGTGATGCAGTCTCAGTGATGCAGTCACAGCCTCCATCATGGACTCTCTCTCATTCTCCAGCAGTGGATCACGTCATGAAGGACGGATTTTTGGAGACAAAGTTTGAGACTTTGTTGATCAAACAGACTTAAAGTCATCCAGCCTTCAACAGATCAAAGAGCAGAAAAAGCTGCTTGTGATGGAGCTGATTATACTAACCAGACTAAGAAAAGAAGAACAAAGAGATGAATAGATGAATGAATCTCTGCTGAGTCAGCACTTTAAATTTGTGCCTCACCAAACAAAGACTGAATCTGTTGATCAGATTTTTAAAACACTGACTGTTTCTTTTTCTTGATGAGGTTTGTGCTCACACTCCTCCTGTTGTTTCCTCCTCTCAGAGACTCTGGAGATCACAGTCAGTGCTGTGATAGAAACATGAACCTTCTTCATTCACTTCCTGCATGAGCAGCATCCTCACATTTTCCACAGCAGTGAAAGCAAAGCTACAAACCAACGATCGTCAAATAATGGAGCTGGATTTGATGTTCTGTTCATAACAGAGGTCAGAGCCTCCATTTCTGTCTGTGAAAGCAACTTGTTAACAAGAAATCTGACCAGATCATTTGATTTGACCCAGAGAAGACAGAAGAGACTCACTCAGTCGTTCTCACTGATCACAGAAACACTCAGACCAAATACCTGCTCCTCTGGCTCACAGGAGGTTTGGAGGTTTTTTTTTTTCATTGAAATTTTAAAGCAGTTACTGCTCTTCCAACTATGGTAAATATGATAATCAGCTGTGAGTGGGCTTTTTTATCAGAAACCCAGGAGAAACATTAGAGAGGGAGAATAGAGAGCAGGTGGTGGAGGACGTGAGGAAAGATTAAGAAGAAAAAAAATCAGGCTTAAAGATTCATGTCAGATAAAAAATGAAAATGAATTCATAAAAGCAACAAGAGGAAACTTAATAAACCATCTGTTTACATCATTAGAGTAAATAATGTTCCCATGATTCATCACTTTGGTCTGAAGTAAATAGACACAGGAAATGGTTGAGTGGATCAAAGCTGTGAAAACTGCTGTGATTCCTCTGAACTGCTGGGATGGATTCAGTTTCTGACTCTAAAGACTAAACACTGACAGGACAGAAGAGAGAGAAAAGACTCCAGCTCTGGTTCTGACAGAAGACAAGAAGAGCTTCAGTTGGAGGAGGAAACAGAACGAGAGGAGAGGAAACAGAAAGAGAGAAGAGGAAACAGAAAGAGAGAAGAGGAAACAGAAAGAGAGAAGAGGAGACAGAAAGAGAGAAGAGGAAACCGAAAGAGAGAAGAGGAGACAGAAAGAGAGGAGAGGAGACAGAAAGAGAGGAGAGGAGACAGAAAGAGAGGAGAGGAAACAGAAAGAGAGAAGAGGAAACAGAAAGAGAGAAGAGGAAAGGAGTCAGGATGAGACTCTGAGAGGACACAGAGACATGTCCACCTTTAAAGTCAGGACTTCAGGAGACTGTTTTCTCTTTTAATATGCTGCTCTGCACTGAAGCAAATGACTCTGGCTTCTTCGTTTGCCAATTCATTCCCATATGACAAAAAAGTCCAAAGTGGAAATAGATCATAGCCGCAGTTACAAAACACATCACCAAAGACATGGCCCCGGTTCATGTTGTTGAAAAGCCTGGATTCAAAAATCTCATGAAGACATTTGACCCAACGTATAAGTTGCCTGGTTGCAATTTTATTGCAGACAAAGCCTGACCAGATCTGTACGTTTCTGTAAGAGAAAATGTGGCCCATCAGTTAACAAATCTGACCCACAACCATAGATCTGTGGTCCAGCAGAACCTGTGAGCCTCATCTCAGCTTAACAGTACATTACATCACCAACAGGATTTGAAAAGTTTATGCTTTTAAAGGAGCTTCTTTTCCTGATTGTCATACCAGAGAGATGATTGCACAAGGGCTGAAAAACGCTCAGGAACTTGTCAGAAACTCGTCAAGTGTGCGTCGAGACAGAAAACAGGGCTAATATGATCAAAGCTGAGCCTGAATTAGTGGACAAGACAATGTTTTGACCATTGCACCTTGTAATTAGTGAGTTTTTGTGTAGGTTTGCTTCCTTCTGATGACTAAATTGAAAACACTTTTACTCCTGCCCTGCTAGACATGGACCCACTGGTGGATCCCAGATTCAAGGAAACACACATGACTGCAGAAAAGGTGGAGGAGATCAAGTGTAGAGTCAAACTGGAGATGGAGACAGCAGTGTTACTGTCTGACCAGGGCACAGCAGGGTCTGATGTTTCACAGCCTCATGAAGCACCAACAGTCTCAGAACCAGAGCCACTAAAAAAAAAAAAAAAGCCTTGGAAGTTTCTTCAAAAAGGCAACAGTGTCGTCTGCCACAGCCACAGCATCACTCAGAGATCTGATGAAAACTGTTGTCTACCTACTTACAGTCAGTTAGTGCTGACAGTGACTCAGATCATCTGCAGTGGTTGAAGGATCATGAGGAAATGTTCTCAAACCTGAACATTTGGAAAAAAAGAATCTGTGTGTGTGTGCCTGCCAGTTCCCCACTCAGTTTAGTACCAGTGGGACTGTGGTCACATGTCACCATCACTCAAACCCGAAGATGTTGACAGGCTTGTGTTTTTGGTAACAAACCTCAAAGAAACTGTTTCTCCTGATCGTCTGTGACAAAGAAAAACAAACATAAACACAAACATGTTTCCCCTCCTCTTGTTTTGGGACAGTTTCTGTTCTGTTCAGAAGTGAAATAAAGAAACAGAATCACTGGGATCAGCTGTTACTTCAAGCTTTGTCTGAACAGTTTATGTCCATTAATATCAGAATAAGAGCAGAGACTCAGGAAAATGAGATGAAGAATAAAATGATGAGAGAAAGTGAATCAATGTGAAAACAAATCATTCTGCTAAAAGAGCTTCACAGCAAAGATGAACCAAATCAATACTGTGATACAGTTTACATCAATGAAAACTACAAACAGCTCAACAATAAATGTTTCAATGAAGAAAAATTAACAGAAGAGGGTTTTTCAATCATCTGGTTCAGTTTATTGAGGATAAAATGTTGACTCTGGTCTCAGTATGTTATTCATATTTAATCACTTTGATTGTTTGTGGTTCAGACAAATCTGTTCGACCTGAAGAGAAACTTTGATCAGCTCATCAAAATGATTCAGAAACTTTTATTCAGTCTCTCATCATCACAGCAGAGCAGTCGACACAGAAGAACTGAGGATGATGAAGTTTAATTCACAGACAAAAAACTAAAACCATGTGAAAATTTCCAGCTTCAAACATTTTAGTGAGGAATTTATCCTGAAACTGATCCACAAACACTGAATATTCAACAAGTCTGAAGCTTTTCTGTGCAGAACAAAAGCACAAAAAGGACAAAAACCTTCGAACAAAGTCTATTTTTGTAATTACAGGATGGAAATGAAGTGAGATTCAAAGTTGAACCTTAAAACCAGGTAATAAACTTGATCCTCCACAGAACAGAGAGCATGATGGGATTGAGGAAACAAAGCAAAGCTTGAAAAAGTCTGAGCTCCTCTGAGCCTCCAGCACTTTAATCACATGAGCTCGTTCTCAGAATGATTCTCATTTCAATCAGACAAGAATGAGAAGGAATGAGGTTTTTAGCAGCTGAGAAGAAGAAGTTTGTTTCATCAAAGAAGCTTCTAGAGCTTCATTTCATCAGAGGAGAAGAAGTGATGAGTCCAGAACATGAATCAGTCTTCAACAGACTGAAAGAGAGAAACAGAGAGAAACAAACCAAGACTCTTCCTGGAAACATCCGTCTCCACTCTCTCTCTCTGCTGCTGAGTCAACTCAAGATTTCAGAAGCTGCTGGATTCAGATTCTTCTGGAAGCTTTGGGACAGACTCTCCTTCATCCTGTGGAAGCAGGAACTTAGTGTAACCATGGTTACAGCTCAGGGGATGGATGCTCCTCTGAGATTAGATCTACATTGTTGTTTTAAAATCAAAAAAGAGGAGATGAGGTTTGTCAGGACAGTCAGAAGATGAACAGAGTCATCACAGGCTGTAAGTGAGCTCAGTTCAAAGACATGAAGGACAAAGAGCTCAAACAGCTGACTGACACACTCTGTGAGTCACTAACACTTTTTTCTGCTCCTCATTATTCTCCTCCATCCTTCAAAGCTGAGATTCTTAGAAATCTAAGAGCTAAATATGAGAAGAGCTGACATGATGGTGCAGCACTAAATGGATCAGAGCAGACAGCTTTACTGCTTTTCCTCTCTGCTCCAGCTTTCACTCACTATTTCACACCATCTGTGTGTGACACCTTGAAGACGACTTTCTTCCATTTGCTGTGAGTGAAGTCAGTGGAGCAGATGAAACTCCTCAGCTCTGTCAGGCTGAAGCCTCTGAGAGAAAACACACTCTCAAGACTTTCAGCTGCTCTGAGGCCAAAAAGCATCAGGAAAGTGTGACACAGACGGATTCAGCTTCATTCAGGGCCAATGGGACAAAGACAGACAGGTTTGAGCAGATCACTGACTGAGGGATCAGGAAATGTCTGATTCAGAAACACAAACTCCTCTTTAACACACTGATTCTCCTCATCAACCTGTTGATCTGCAGCTTCTCTCAGCTCTGAACAATGAGCTCACATTTGTCTTTGTGGAACATCCATTTCCCCTCAACAGCTCTCTGCCCACAGATCTGCAGGAGGAAAAGACTCTGACGGCTCCAAATGAAACTGCTGCAAATATCTAAAAGCAGAAGATGGAGGATTTGAGGGCTCAGCTCCAACACACTGACTTCTTCTTTAAACAGCAACAGAACAAAGATCTTTGCTCTCAGGATGGTTCAGATCAAAGGACGACAGGTGGACAGGAAGATTCACCATCATCCAGTCACTTCATCCAGTCACAATCAAAGGATCAGACAGACTCAGACGCTTCTTACAGACCTGCTTTTCTTTCTGTCACAGCCTTTTCTTCAGAGATTCTTGATGGACTGTCAGGATCAGATTTCTAACACGAGAAGAAGAATCTTAAATATGCTGCTGTCTACTCCAGCTTTAAGAAAACAAAGAAATCCTTCATGACTTTTTGATTTAAGGATATGGAGTGGTTTCCTTTGGAGAGTAGATTTGGAGGATGAATAGTTGGAGTGTGAAGCTCTGATCAGTATTCAGACTGCAGACTGACTGAACGCTGCTTCTTAAGTCAACTGATGGAGTTAAGACTGACTGAGCCAAAGCTCCAACTGCATCACAAATGGAGCCTTTAAAGAGGCTCCCTGTGTTACTTTACTCTGAAAACAAGGAGCCAGCTGAGAAACAACACACACATCCCAAACACAAGCATTTAAGAAGAGCAGCGACTGTAAAGGTCGTCGTCCTTGAGAAGAGACAACCAGCAGGACAAGGAGAAGTAAATATCAGACCAGCAGAACCAAACTCCACAACAAACCTCCAAACTCAAACTGTTTTTCACATGTTTAATTGGATGTTATTACATTTCTGAAGTTCAAACCCTGAGGAAACAGAAATATTCATCATCTCTGCTCAACCAGAGTCAGCGCTGCTGTGACTGAGAATCGAACACAAACCACATGGTTGATTATTTAGTCAAATGAAGAAAAAATGATCAAGTAGAAAACAAACAGTGTTATTGTTCTGCTTCAGTGAATCATGGTGAGGAATCACAATAAAAAAGCCTCATCAGACAAAAACAAATAAAACCATCAGAGGCTGAGAAACAGCTCCTGGATGAAACCTTCAATGAGCTTTTTTCTCTTGTTTGAATGTGTTTCATCTAAAATAATTTACTGACGTGTGAATCATTGTTTCCTTTCAAAGCAAAAAGAAAAACAGCTGTTCTTAAAATGATGAAAAGGATGAGTGAAGACAAAAGGAGGAGAAGATTTTCATTTGACAGCTTTGTGTAGAAAATTTGGTGATTTTACACATTAATGGATCAGGTTACAATCACACTTTGTATTTGT
Organism: Thalassoma bifasciatum; assembly: GCA_008086565.1. Classification (NCBI taxonomy): domain Eukaryota; kingdom Metazoa; phylum Chordata; class Actinopteri; order Labriformes; family Labridae; genus Thalassoma; species Thalassoma bifasciatum. The sequence goes on along the minus strand of RPOG01004023.1, from coordinate 15,098 downwards.
ATCTAATTTATCTGTCTGTGTACCTGTCTTTACCTTTATATTTTAATGCTTGATACAGAGTGAAGTGTTTCCCATGAATAAGGATAATTATTTACTCTGACATTCAGCTCAGTGATTTCATCAGTGTTTTCTGTTTGATCCAAACTAAAAGTGAAGATCAACACTAAAGTCTCAGCTCAGTCACTGTAACCATGAACAGAAGGTCATGAACCTGTTACCTGAGTCTGAATTAAAAATGAAAAACATTAAAAGCTGTGGATGAGTTTATAAAATGAGAGAAAGAATATAACTGATTGATGAGAATCATGAAATCATCATGAAAACTGTTGTAGATGCTGAGAAGTGTCAGATTGTCATGTCTTGATTTTCAGTGTTAACTTTCAGAACCATGGACAGCTCCATTCTTCACGGCCTAAAGGACACAGCATTGTTCAGCTGTCTGCTCTCTGGATTTCAGGTTTGTTAAAGCCAAAACTTCATCTTTCTCTCCACATCAGCCTGTTGCAAAGATTGAATATCACTGATGTAAAAAAAAAAATATGTTGGTTTTGTGCATAATAATTGTGAGATTGTGTAACTGTGTGCATTTATAGCAGGTGCTGCTGTCATGTCTGTGTGCTCGTGATCCCTTTGAATAACATCATGTGCTTAAACACTTATTTATGCTGCTCTATTGAAGTGGTGTCATGAGAGTAAGACTATTTACAGTGTACAACTGCAGTGACTTTATGCAGTGACTATTTACAGTGTGGATTTGCAGTTAGATTTAAGTTGTTGGAGTTCACAGGATGCTCACTAGTTAGTGTCTAATAGTGTTCACTGAATCACTGAATAAGTTGTGTTCTGTCTTGGTATTGGGTTTTGAATTGAAATTATTTCGACAGATTTGTATATGGCAGGATTATTATTATTTTCTTATTATTATTATTTTTTACTTTCTCTTTCATAAAGCTGTGGAAATAAATAGCCCATGATAAAAAAAAAAAAAAAAAAAAAAAATAAGAAATAATTTCAAAAACTGACTGTGGGACAAACATAAATCAGATTCTGGATCAGTTTTAACAGACACACTGAGTTTCTGAGTCTGTTTCACTCTGATTGAGTTTAACTTTTGTATTCACTGATCTAACAGGTTAAACATAGAAATGTTCTCTTCACACAGAGACAGACTGAGTCAAACCATTAAAGACTCCATTAAAAAGACAAACTCATGGAAAATCTGAAGTTATGATCATCACATGATCATCTCACTGTCAGACATCTGGTATCTGAAATTAGAGGAGATTAAGTTCAACTCATCTTTGGAAAGAAAGAAAGAAAGAAAGGCTAAAATAAAGTATGACATCATCCCCAGACTGGATTAACACTAAATCAACTTTTCTAATGAGCAAAGTGACAAAGTGACATTATTTCATGATCTACTGAACGTGTGATGTCTGGAAAAGTTTGAGAAATCTACAGTTACTGAGAACAAACCTCATGAACACATGATTCACTCACTCACTCAGTCACTCACTCACGCACTCACACCAACCAACAGGAAGCTGTCTGACATCTGAACACGTCACTGGTTCATAAACAGAGGATGAATTCTGGAAAGACTGAAAGTCTGCAGCTGACACTCATTTACAAATGTTTACTATCATTAAAAATGTGACTTTATCAAAGACTGCAGCTCAGGACTCCAGCTGCAGTCACTGATGACTTCACTTCAGGCTTTAAAAACACATTTAGATTATCACACACTGACAGACATTTTCACACACACACACACACACACACACACACACACACACACACACACACTGTCATAATGCATGTCTGTAAAGTGTGTGCTCCTCCACCTGCTCTCTCTCCCTGTGAATCCTCCCTGAATCTAAGTTCATGTGTTCACTCAGACGCTGCTGGAACCTCAGATGTTTCCACAGACTGAGCTCTAAAGATTTATTCAGGATCATCATTTCCAGCTGATGCAGAGGAGCTCGTCTTTAAAAATGTAGAAACCAGTGAAAAAACATTCAAATGTGTCACAGAGCAGAGTGAGAGTGACTGAGTCCAGGTAAAGAACCAACAACAGGAGCTCTTATCATTGCATCCCCGTCAACACGACACAAGGTTTCAAAACCGAAAATCTCCCTTCCTGGTTTCGTCACTTCATCTGTTTCTACTGTAAAAAATCTTGGTGTTACACTGGACTCCACCCTCTGCTTCAACTCACAGGTTAATAACATAACTAAAACTGCATTCTTCCACTTAAAAAAAACATATCCAGACTCCGCCCCTCCCTCAGCCACACTCCCACAGAGACACTCATACATGCTCTCATAACCACACGATTGGACGACTGCAATGCTCTCCTCCTTGGCCTCCCCACAAAAACCCTTCAAAGACTTCAATAAGTCCAAAACTCAGCCGCCAGAGTACTCTGTCAGACCCAGTCATGGAACCACATCACCCCCACACTCTATCATCTCCACTGGCTCAACACCGGATCATATTCAAAAAAACCCTCCGAGTCTATAAATCTCTCCATGGCCTTGCACCACCTCACCTCTCAAACCTCCTCAGTCCTTACACCCCTAACCGCCCACTCCGTTCCTCTGGTACTCTGCTCCTTTCTGTTCCCTCCTCCAGGCTCTATACTGTGGTGACAGGGAATTCAGTGTAGCCGGACCCAAACTCTGGAATACCTTACCCCCAGAACTCCGCCAGTGCCAAACACGAACTGCTTTTAAAAACTAAACTAAACACAGTCAGTGTGGATCATGTTCTATTTATTTCAAGGTTTTATGAAAGAAAAAAACAAACAAACAAATAACCTAAAAACAAACAATTCCTACCATATCTATCGATAGAAGGAATTTCAATAAAAAATCCAAGACCAAAACTGGGAACTTACTGGTCAGTGATTCTATTGCAAATCCTATTCGACACCAAGAAGGGAAAACCAAGTGAACTCCAACACTGTCAATAGTCATGGAAGTCTACACTGTAAAAAGTCACTTGAATTATACACTGTAATCAGTCACTGCAAATTTACACTGTAAATAGTCACTGCAAGTTTACACTGTAAATAGTCACTGCAAGTTTACACTGTAAATAGTCACTGCAAAAAGTCACTGCAAATTTACACTGTAAAAAGTCACTGCAAATTTACACTGTAAGTAGTCACTGCAAATTTACACTGCAAAAAGTCACTGCAAATTTACACTGTAAATAGTCAGTGCAAAAAAAGTCACTGCAAATGTGCACTGTAAAAAGTCACTGCAAATTTACACTGTAAGTAGTCACTGTAAAAAAAGTCACCTCAATGTAAAAAGTCAGTTGAATTATACACTGTAATCAGTCACTGCAAATTTACACTGTAAATAGTCACTGCAAAATTAAAACTGCAAAATATCACTGCAAATTTACACTGTAAATAGTCAGTGCAAAAAAGTCACTGCAAATTTACACTGTAAATAGTCACTGCAAATTTGCACTGTAAATAGTCACTGTAAATTAGTCACCACAAATCCAAACTGTGAAGAGCCACTGCAAATGTACGCTGTCAAAAGTCAAGACATTGCTGCACTGTAAAAGTCACTGCAAGTCACACTGCAAATCATCACTGTAAATACTCTCTGCAAATCTATATTGTTAATAGTCACTTCAATTCTGCACTGTACATGGTCACTGCAGATCTACACAGCATTAAAGTGACCACCAGCAGTTCTACAGTTCTTGAACAGTTGTTGTTGATAATAAATGATTTTCAGTCTTGTTGTTGAACAGATTGATAATCAATGATTTGAAGTCTTGATGTTGAACAGATTGATAATCAATGATTTTCAGTCTTGATGTTGAACAGATTGATATCCATCAGCTCCTCTCATGAAGAATGTCGACCTCCTTCAAAGCTGCTGCTGCTTCTCTTTCAGCTTCAAAGCTCAAACAGTCTGAACAGTTTCCTGTGGGCTCAGCTCTTTCACAGATCAGAGTCTTCATCAAACTCATTTGTCTCCAACACTGATCATGTTTGTTCACAGACCTGACAGTCACTCTGAGTCTGTCAACACTTTGTGCTGCAGCTGATGAAAATCACTAATGCTCATGTTTCCTGAGCTGCAGCCGTGTGTGTGTGTGTGTGTGTGTGCGTGCGTGTGTGTGTGTGTGTGTGTGTGTGTGTGTGTGTGTGTGTGTGTGTGTGTGTGTGTGTGGGTGTGTGTGTGTGGGTGTGTGTGTGTGTGTGTGTGNGACCTCTGGACTCATCACACATCACAGATTCAAACACACATGTTCAAACACACATGTTCAAACACACATGTTCAAACAGACTGGAGGAAACACTGATGCTGATGGAGCTGCAGGAGGTGATGTTTGAGAATCTGTTTGAAGAGAATCATCAGGAGAAAAAACAAACAGCAGTGAGAGAGAAGCAGCTGTTTTACAATGAGCTGAACCAGGAGGAAAAGATCCACTTCACTGATGACAAAGTTTCCTGAATCCTGCAGAAATGAGCAGTGAGGAGAAAAAGATGAAGCTGTTCTCAGCTCCACAACAACATATCAGCAGGTCTGAACCTCGGACCAATAGAGGGACTGGTTTCAAGCAGACACAAAGAGGCTACAGACCTTAATACTCTGGTTAAAGGATTACTTCCTGTTCCTGACATGGTTCAGTGAATTTCATCCCCATGTTTTCTGTCTTTCTCTGGCTGTCCTATCAAATAAGAGAAAAAAAATCCTCCAGAAACATCATTTAGTCTGTGAGCTGAGTTCAGAGACAGATTCTGACTCTTCTCTCCTTCACTGATCTCATCCTGANAGCTGTTTTACAATGAGCTGAACCAGGAGGAAAAGATCCACTTCACTGATGACAAAGTTTCCTGAATCCTGCAGAAATGAGCAGTGAGGAGAAAAAGATGAAGCTGTTCTCAGCTCCACAACAACATATCAGCAGGTCTGAACCTCGGACCAATAGAGGGACTGGTTTCAAGCAGACACAAAGAGGCTACAGACCTTAATACTCTGGTTAAAGGATTACTTCCTGTTCCTGACATGGTTCAGTGAATTTCATCCCCATGTTTTCTGTCTTTCTCTGGCTGTCCTATCAAATAAGAGAAAAAAAATCCTCCAGAAACATCATTTAGTCTGTGAGCTGAGTTCAGAGACAGATTCTGACTCTTCTCTCCTTCACTGATCTCATCCTGACCTCCTGCTGTGACACACTGCTCCCTGTGCTTTGACAAGACCAGAGGCTGTTTCAGCTCAACGACTCCTGGAAACATGACAGAGTGTGTGTACCAGTGTGTGTGTGTGTGTGTGTAACTTTGACAGTGAAGTGTGTTGTGTTTTTCTCTCCTGGCCTCCTGCCTGCTGAGTCTCTCTCTCTCTCTCTCTCTCTCTTCACCTCTGTGTTAGACACATCCACTCATTGAGCTTTTCCTGACACAACCAGGTTCACACTCACACACTCACACACACAGCAGGTTATATCTACAGACCGTGGAGCCAAACAACAAATGGAGAGTGAACCTTTTCTTGTCCACAAAGTGTGTGTGAAGCGTCTTGAGGATGTTTTCTCTCAAAGCCTGAGGGCAGGAACAGCTGCACAGATGTAACAACACAAGAGCTCAGTGTTTGTTTTTGAGTCTTTGAGTCCAAACATCATGGAGAGAAATCCATCAGAGCTAGAAGTCTGACACATCTGACTCTGAGGAGAAAGATTTGGTGACATTTCAAACAAAGCTGACACAAAGAGCATCAGCAGCTACAAATTCAACAAGAAAAACTGGAGTTTGTGTTTTCATCTCTCTCTCAGAGGAAGAAGATGAAAAGAGGAATCTTTCAATCTTTTCTCTTTGTTAAAGAAATGAAATGTGAAGCTCTCAGGCTGCTGGATTCTTCTGTCTGAGTCTGACATTCATTCATTCATTCATTCATTCATTCATTCATTCATTCATTCATTCAGACTGTTGTGTAAAAGTGCTGAATAAGTTCACCTGTGGCTCAGTGAAGCTGTTAACAGCATGAAAACATGAGGTTTTCTTTAACAGAGACTGAGCATCTGCAGGAACATCAACACAGACGTCACTGATCATCCATTCATCCTTCATCTTTCATCACTTCACACTTTACTCTTCCTCACATTCATCTGCAGATAAAAGAGCAGCACAGCTGTCTGTGAAGACTCAGCAGCTTCTTTACAGCTTCATGTGTTTGAAAGAGATGAAATGTGGAAAAATCACTTTTTTAAAATCCATGTAACATCAGGAGAAGAAAGTTTTCATGAGAGTCTCTGCAACTACAAAATCTATGTTTGACTTTTCAATACAGCTAAGAAATCCATCCATAAGCAGGAAAAAAAGGAGAAGAACTCTTCATTCCCATCAACCCTGAGACAGAAAAGTCATCTCCATCTTCTGGCTCCAGCTCACTCAGCTCTGACTGAACAGCAGCTTAAAGCTTCAGTCCTGAGTGTCTTCATTCAGAGTGAACTCAGCCCACAGTCAACTCTGAGACTCAGCTGACAGCAAGAAAAGCTCCACTTCAACATTCAAACATTTTCTCTTCATCTTAGAAGTCTGTGAGCTCAGCACATTTAACATGTGCTGCTTATTTCAACTGTGTGTTAAAGAAATCTACAGAATAGAGTTAAAGGAAGAGTTCCTGAGGGAACAGCAGGGGGTCTTCAGAGGTCTTTAAACACCATCACTGTGTCTGTAGAAGGACAGAAAGAATTCTGTCTGAACAAAGAGTTCAGACACTGATCACTAAATAACATCTTAAAGATAAATCCTTTCAAATACAGGTTCCTGAATCAGGTGAGGGTTGAAGAGATGGATAAAAAGAGAGAGAGAGTGAAAGAAAGTCACAGAGTCAGAGTCGTCCAGAGTCAGTCTTAGTGTGAAGAACCCTGAGGAAAGTCCGTTTTTATTCTTGTCATGTCACAGTGAAGCTCAAATCTTTACAGAGTGTGAGCTCTGTATGTCTGAAGATCTTTGATCAAATTATAACATGGTGCCAGGGTTTTCTGGATCCAAAAACAGGTTTACTGTTCAATGAGAGTAGTAGGATGCATTTGAAGAAATAAGAAAGAAAGAAGTGTTTTCACTAATGTTAAAATTACCCATCATAATGTTGCATATATTTAACATTAATAACTTAGATCCCAAGCTGTGATGTTTGAGGTCCAAAACTTTTGTTCACCAACATCTACATGAAACCATGAAACTGGAGTTTTCCAAAATATTTACTTTGGCTGGAGTTTTCAGAAAATATTGTTTTAGTGATGTAAAAATGCTGTTTCCTGTGGATGACAGAAGTAAACATATAAAAGTATGTGAAGTTTCATGGATATGTGTGGTATAGAGCACAAAGTGAATCAGTTACAGCAGAAATCCATACTCACACACACACGCTCACACACACACACGCACGCACACTCACGCATGCACACGCACGCACACAGACGCACACACACACACACACACACACACTTTAACTTTGTGAACTGGAGCCATGAAATCAAATTGTTTTCTCAGCAGAGACACATTTGTTCAGTTTGTTCTTCTGTTTAGATGCTGTTGTTGTTGTTGTTGTTGGTGTTGTTGTTGTACTCAAACTCGTCAATAAACAACAATAAAGTGAATCAGTGTGTTTGAGTTTGACTCAGAGGTCAGAGGTCAGTTCCAGAGAAGGTTCTTCACAACAGCAGAGACAGAAACACAGAGCTGTTGACTGGATTTCTCTGAACATGTCAGTGAAAAGAGCTGAAATCATTTCAGCATCTAAACCTTGATCTTCATCATCATCATCATCATCATCATCATCTTCATAATCATCATCATCATCATCATCTTCATCATCATCATCATCATCATTATCATCATCATCATCATCATCATCATCAACATCATCATCATCTTCATCATCTTCATCATCATCATCATCATCTTCATCTTCATCAGAACAAGTGGAGACTGTTTGTCTGTTCACACTGAACTGAACACAAAAAGTCAACAGTCCAAAAGAAAGACCTGAGTTTGTTTCTGCAAACATGATGAGTCTGTTACTGACACATCAGGCTCTTTACAATCCTCCACAATCAAACATTTGACTAAAAGCTCCAACACTGAGTGAGAGAGGAAGAGGAGATCTGGAAGAGAACCACTTCTTTTCAATAATATTTCTAAAATCTCTGTCATCTCTAAACTAGACTTGAAGTTTCTGTCAGATTAATGATGAATGAATCGTCTTTGTTGGAGAAACAATCCCAGAGTTCCCTGTTCTTCTTTCTTCCTCTGTGTGTGTCTAATGTCTGTGTTGATCCTCCTCCTCCTCCTCTTCCTCCTCCTCTTCCTCCTCTTCCTCCTCCTCCTCCTCTTTCCTCCTCCTCCTCCTCCTCCTCCTCCTCCTCCCTCTCTTTCCTTCTGTCTCTTCTCTGGACACAGATCAGTGTTTCAGTGCTTCATTACTTTCAGCTTTGACACACTTTCATCTCATTTCTCACATCTGTTGAGCTGCTTTGTCTTTAAAAGTCAATCTTGGTTTAATGAGAGCGTCTGTTTAATTACTTTGAGGAAAATGAGCTTCAAGTGAAGTAAAAACCAGAGGAAAAGAAGAAAAGAACATCTCAGGGTTTTTGCTCTTTTGGTTCCTGGGAGAAGTTTTAGGGAGATAAATGTCACTTTGCATTTTAAATTTTTTATATTATTCTGTCAAAGAAAATCGTCCTGACTGATTCCACATCATTTAAAATAATTTTAAATTTTAAAGATCATTAAAGGACACATGTTCTTTTCTTGTCACTAACAAGAAGAACAAATGAGAAAAGTCTTTTTCTGTCAGAAAACTTTTCAGATCCTTGTCTCATTGTTTAAGCGTCCATATGTAACAGAAGCCTCCAGAAACAGTAGGGTGACCATATTCTGTTTCTCTGAAAAATAATCATCGCTCTTAAGTCTGACACTTACACCTTAGTTAGGAAAAGTGAGATAGAGAACCATTCTTCAAGATAATCTCCCAATTATCAATTACGTAAAAATAGAAATAATGCCTCAAAATATTGAACAAAAAGAAAAAAGAGAGGTAGCCTATTCTTCAATGTTTTGTTGTGGCGATATGGGCTTGCAGACATTGACTGTATAGAGTCTTATTATACAGTCTATGCTTGCAGATCATTGTAACCATTATTAGCCACAGAGACATAAGTTCCAGCTTTGCAGACTGTACTTCTGCCATTTGTCACGACCCGGACGAAAACAGGGGAACTTTTTTCGCATTTCATCAGCGAAATGACATTTGTGTTTCGGCATTTTCTTTCTGTTGGAGTGTTCTCTCTCAGTGTGTCTACCTGCCTGTCAGCCTGCGAGTGAGTGAGTGTGGAGCGTGGAGCGCCTCTGTACTGATTTGTGAATGAATACATGTTCCGGGGTTCGGCTCAAACTCCATCTCTCAGAGCGTGTTTCTAAAGGAACCATTCAACATGAATGATAAATACACTGTTCTGTGACGCGCTCAAGCTAGGCAAGATCAAAAACCTGGACATTTGAAGGATTTTATAAACCCCGACCGGACAGGCCGGACAGCCTCTTAAAAGAGGACAAGTCCAGGCAAAAGAGGACGTATGGTCACCCTAAGAAACAGCCTCCTAACTTTCTCTGTTCCTCAGTTTACTGAAGCTGCAGCTTTAATCTGAACAGAAGAACTGAAGCTTCTGAAGGTCCAACCAACAAAGAATGAGTGAGGAGCATCAAGAGGAGCAAAGAGGAGGAGAGAAGAGGAGGAGAGAGGAGGAGAGAAGAGGAGAGAGGAGGAGGAGAGAAGAGGAGGAGAGAAGAGGAGGAGAGAAGAGGAGGAGAGAGGAGGAGAGAAGAGGAGGAGGGAACTGCTCCAGGTTTTCATCACTTTACACTCACTCCAACATTTAAGCACAAAGATCTTTTCATCATCAGCTGCTTTCTTTAAATCTGTGTGTGTGAAGAGCATCAGTGTCAGAGATTACAACCACACACACTCTACAACCAAAACTAGGACACAGAATGTCACATATGCAGCAAGATCACACACACACACACACGCACGCACACACACACACACACACACACACACACACACACACACACACACACACACACACAACTTTGTCCTCTCTGTTTCAAAAAGATCAGAACAACATTGACTCTGTTCACATTCAGCTCATAAAAACTCCTGAAAGAATCAAACACTGAGTGAACTTTCAATCCTTCTGTATGAACTGAAGTCACAATGTGAAGCAGCAGCAGAGAGAGAGAAAGAGAGAGAGAGAGAGTCACACACACATGAACACACACTTCATCATTTCTCCATCTCAGCTGCTCTCAAACATGGAGGTCAAAGAAAATCTGTGTGTGTTTCTTACTGTGAGTGAAGAGCTGGGAGCTGCAGGAGCTTCTCTTTGTAATCCAGCTGACACATTCACACACACAAACAGGACAGTCACACACTCAGCTCTTACCTGAAAGAGAGAAAAAGAGAGAAAAAGAGAGAAAAAGAGAAGAGACAGACTGTTAGAGATTTGATCTCTGACATCATCAAAAACAGGAGCATTGATCTGAGCTCAAACTTTGAGGGACTCTTGGTCCTCGTGCTCCAATCAGGATCAAACACGTCTGTAAAAATCATCCAAAAGTATTTTGGAGCAGCGGCTCAAAGACAGAAAGAAGAGGACAGATGGAAATGTTTGACTTCCTCCCTGCAGCCAATGAAAAATCCATGAGTGGTGGGGAGATTGATCTGAAGTACTGATATATTGATCCCAATGTTAGTATCAGTATTGATCAATATTTGCCTGATGAGATCAATACTATATCAGTTTATTCCTGATGTCTGAAACATTATTATACTCCTGTAATGGTTTATCTACCAGTATGTGTAAGCTGTCTGATCAAAATGATACATTTAATGCTGGAATATAATCCATGTTCACATCCATGTACATTCTAATTCACTCTCTTACAACAAAGCAGAAAAAATAAAGCACATGATTATTTTCTAGTTGAAAAATCACTTCTTTCATTCATGAACGGAAACATTAGTTTCAGTTGTTGTTTGTTGTTCTTGATTTATTTGGACCCTTCTTTTCTGTGGAAAAAGTATCAGTATAAGTATTGATATTGGCAACATCAATTTGCTACCAGTTTACCTCTTTTTACTTGGTATCTAACTGATGTGAAGTGAGGTATCTCAAACGACAGACTCACAGCTGGAGTCCAAAAAGCTGAAATGATCCATGACTTGAAGAATTTGGAGCTTTGATGACTGGACTGAGGCTTCTCTCCTCATCTTTGATTCTTTTCAATCACAGCTCAGAGTTTGATCCAAGAGTTTGATCCAAGAACGACAGAAAGAGGGAGAGAAAGGAGGACAATCCAGCAGATTCTTTCTCTCCTCCTCTTTTTCTGTCTGTGAGTGAATTGAAACACTTGTTTGTCACCTGTCTGAGCTCTGCTGTGTTTGTGCTCCTCTGTTTAAAGCAGGAAGCTCCAACCTGAGCACAGGCTGTGATTGGTTCATGAGCAGGAATTCCCAAAGGAACGGACCAAGTCTGCTCCACTTAGAGGGGGGGGGGGGTTATGTTCCTTCACTGCACCTGCACTTTTTCTTCCAGCTCCTTTTTAAAATCTCTTTTTCTATTTCCTCATGTTTCCTCCTGAGTTTGAGTGAAGTGAGAAAGTGCAGAGAGACGACAGCAGAGGAATGAAAAGAGCAGACGAATCACTTCAGATGATCCAACATCACTTTCTGACTCCAACTGAGAACAGAGTCTGAAGAAAGCTCCACCTCAACTTTTCACCAAGATTTATCTGCAATATTTCACTTTAAAGTGTCTCATTATCACAGCAAGTAAATCATGATTCACTCTCTCACTGATGCAGTAACAGTTCAGACATGTTTGATTTTCTTCAGTCTCAGAAACACGAGCAGTAACATCAAACTTTAACTGATCACATGATTTTACATCCTAGAAATCAGAGAAGAACCAACATGACTCCAGTTTTCTAGTTTAGTTTAGTTTTTCATTGTGCCATACACCAAAAGGTGCCCAGCCCTCATGAGCTTACATGACACTTAAATAATGAACAAAAATGAACAATTGAGCAAAGATGACAGCCTCACAAAACGGTACCAATCAAAGAGAAACAAATCAAAGAGAAACAATGTTGCTTGTCGGTCAACCAGCCTTACAAATTCACTTGGACAGCAGTTTTAGTTAAACAAACAGACAAATAAAATAAAATAAATGACACATAAAGAGTCCTCTTACACAGTTGAAAGTCATTCAGAACAAATCATGCAAGTTGAAACACTGTGTGTGAACAGAAACTGGAGTCTTTCTTGATCAGACATCAAAAACTAATTGAGACAGTCTGCAGGCGTTTTACAGAAAAGTTGACATGGTAAATTATGATTTAGAGGACAATAGAATAAAAAGTACATTTCATTTTCCACTTCACTGAAATCACACAAAACACATTTGTTCCTCCTCAGGCACAGCATGAAAGTGACCTGTTTCCAGAGCAAGAGGGAGAAAACCACATCTAAGCTGAGCACAAACAGATCTCTGAGCACCAGGCAAGTTTAGAGACACTAAAGCTTCTGGATTTAAACACTTTTGATGAGGTTAGAAGTTCTTCATTTAGGTTTACTTGAGACTTCCTCAGCCCACTTTTGTTTATCGTTCTCAAAGAGTTTTGATTTAATTTGACTGACATGACACCTTCATTTGTTCATGTATTGAAATCCAGTCTTGTTAAATATTTTCTAAGAATCAGCTTCTCTTCTAATCTGAAGCTGTTCCAGGTTTCCAGACTTTTCTTTCACATCCTCAGCTCTCCTTTGTGAGCTGCTGTGAAAACAGATGCTTTTGTGTTTTCACTGATTCCTCTGATTCATTTCTGCTCTTTTTTAACTCTGACAAAGCTTCTCTCTTCAACAAAGCAGTGATGATAAAGCAAAGGAAAACAGATTTAGAGTGAAAGAAAAACCTGTTCTTCTCTTTCTCCTCAGCAGATACAAACAACTAGAGACTAAACAGCAGATGCTCCAGAGAAAGTTGGACTGAGACGATCAACTAAAGCACTAATGTTGCACAACAACAACAATAACAGCAACAACAACAACAGCAACGACAACAACAGCAACGACAACAGCAACAGCAACAACAACAACAACAACAACAGCAGCAGCAGCAGCAACAGCAAAAGCAACAAAAACAACAGCAACAACAGCAGCATCAACAACAAAAACAGCAACAACAACAACAACACTAGCTACAACAACAACAACAACAACAACAACAGCAGCAACAGCAACAACAGCAAACAACAACAACAGCAGCAGCAGCAGCAACAGCAAAAGCAACAAAAACAACAGCAACAACAGCAGCATCAACAACAACAACAACAACAACAACAACAGCAGCAACAGCAACAACAACAATAACAACAACAAACCTGTGAAGACTAAAACTTAATCTGCCCAAATACATATTTAAACACAAAGGCCTTAAATCAAACTTTGTCTTTTTGTTGTAAAATACTTTAAAAAACATGAAAACTTTTTCTTCACTTTTGTTTTTCCATGATTTTCTCCTCAGTGAACTCACTAACAGGCTTCATTTGCTTTTTCACTCACTTCCTCCCACATCATGTCAGGCTCTTGAAGGCAGAAAGTTTTCAAAGCAAAGAAAACATCTGTTTGACTTTTTCTTCATTTCACTCTTCATCCTTTCTCCAAACTGTCGTCCTGACCCGTCTGACTGACAGCTCCACAACCTTCTTCTTTCTTTTTACATTTGAATGAATCAGTCAAACTCAAGTATCAGTGATTCAAACTCAAGAAAAACACTCTCCAAAACACTTTAGTTTGATTAAATATGTCTGAGTCAAAAGAAGAAAAAACTCTGTTAACTTTCAGATTCAGACAGAAACTGTTGAACTGTGTTCACTTCATCCCAGACCCCCCACTGAGACACTGAGCTGGACTTATTCAAAGAACTAGAATCAGGAAAAAGCTCAATAAAAGAGAGAATCATCCAGTTTTACAAACATTTAATCAGAAACAAATGTTCCAATTATAACTTTAACTCTAATCATCAATAATTACAGGGATTTGATGAGAGCAGAGTCTGCAGCTCCACCGTCTTTACAGAGAAAGAAATTAAACTCCACACTGACACAAAGCACAAAATACAACAATAAACAACAACAAACAACAATAAACAACAAACAACAGTAAACAACAGCTGCTTCTTCTCTTCATCTCCATGTTTGGATGAATAATTAGTCTGAGCTCTGTTGTCTTTTCTCTGTTCAAACCAAAAAGAATAAAACTCTTTAAAACAAGGTGATGACACTTCACTCAGTTTCTGTTTTAATATAATAATCTCTGTAAACACTGAGAACAAATTACACAACTGTTCTCACACACCCTGATCTGAGAGGACACACTGATGTTGAACAGACAGATGTTAAACAGACAGATGTTGGAAACAGATGTTGGACAGACAGATGTTGGACAGACAGATGTTGGACAGACAGATGTTAAACAGACAGATGTTGGAAACAGATGTTGGACAGACAGATGTTGGACAGACAGATGTTGGACAGACAGATGTTAAACAGACAGATGTTGGACAGACAGATGTTGAACAGACAGATGTTGAACAGACAGATGTTGGAAACAGATGTTGAACAGACAGATGTTGGACAGACAGATGTTGAACAGAGATGTTGAACAGACAGATGTTGGACAGACAGATGCTGCTCTGTACTTGTTGTTATTTTATAGAGAAATCTGTCCAGCAGAAATGTTCAGATTTTCTCTTCTAGTACAAGAACAAATTAGTTCCACACATCATGTCTGCAGAGGAAATCTTCTAAACAGAAACACTGACACAGTTTCAGAGAGCCTCATACTTGAACTCATAACTACACAACTACAAAAGAGTTTTTCCATCCAAAGCACAAACACATCAGCTGCTTCATAAAACCATGATTCAACCCCTGAAGCTGCTCATTCAACTTTAAGATCTCATTTTCAGACGCTTTGCCTCATTTGACTTGATTTATGTTT
>RPOG01004022.1:0-51466 GCA_008086565.1 Thalassoma bifasciatum | reverse complement strand
CTGGCTGTCTACACTCTAGGGCATAGACTGGCTGTCTACGCTCTAGGGCATAGACTGACTGTCTTCGTTCTAGGGCATAGACTGGCTGTCTACACTCTAAGGCATAGGCTGGCTGTCTACACTCTAGGGCATAGACTGGCTGTCTACGCTCTAGGGCATAGACTGACTGTCTTCGTTCTAGGGCATAGACTGGCTGTCTACACTCTAAGGCATAGGCTGGCTGTCTACACTCTAGGGCATAGACTGGCTGTCTACGCTCTACGGCATAGACTGACAGTCTACGCTCTAGGGCATAGACTGGCTGTCTACACTCTAGGGCATAGACTGACAGTCTACGCTCTAGGGCATAGACTGACTGTCTATGCTTTAGGGCATAGACTGACAGTCTACGCTCTAGGGCATAGACTGGCTGTCCACATTCTAGGGCATAGACTGACTGTCTACGCCCAAGGACATAGACTAGCTGTCTACACTCTAAGGTATAGGCTGGCTGTCTACGCTCTAGGGCATAGACTGGCTGTCTACGCTCTAGGGCATAGACTGGCTGTCTACACTCTAGGGCATAGACTGGCCGTCTACGCTCTAGGGCATAGGCTGGCTGTCTACACTCTAGGGCATAGACTGGCTGTCTACGCTCTAGGGCATAGACTGGCTGTCTACACTCTAAGGCATAGGCTGGCTGTCTACGCTCTAGGGCATAGACTGGCTGTCTACGCTCTAGGGCATAGGCTGGCTGTCTACACTCTAGGGCATAGACTGGCTGTCTACGCTCTAGGGCATAGGCTGGCTGTCTACACTTTAGGGCTTTGACTGGCTGTCCACGCTCTAGGACATAGACTGGCTGTCTATGCTCTAGGGCACAGACTGACTGTCTACCTCCACAGCCTAGACTGGCTGTCCTATCTGACTGTAAGACCACCTGCACCATGAGTTTCATGTAGGTTTTTTTTATTTTCGTGCATTCCATGTAAATATTTAATGAAAAAAAACTAAATCAGCAAGTTTTCACAATTAAAGGAAAGGAACTTATAAAGAAACCTAGTTTGACTGTGAGTCATGTCTGTTATCCGTGTCAGACACTGGTTACATGAGTAATATAATCTTGCAGTAGTTTATTGTAAAGAAAAATGTATTTATAAAGTGTTTTAGTCCATAAAATTTAAATGTACTGCCACAGGTTAATTTAGTTAAGATGGGGTTAAAATAGCCAGCTTTGATATCTGAAAATCAAACTCAAACTTTGTTCATTCATTTATAAAAGATTACTCTGTTTGAGCTCATTATTGCACATGCAGCACTTCTAACTTTTTTCATTTTCTTGATTCTTTCAGTGCTTGAGTGCTGTCTGATGTATGTTGGGTGTTTGCTGTATTGTTCCGTTTCTGTTGGCATTTCAAAGTTTCCAGCATCTGTTGTTTATTGTTTTACAGTTTCTGTCCCAGTACAAAGCACATCGAGCTGCCCTGCATTATATTTGTTTCTTGGGTAAATAAAATGTTATCAGCAGTTCCTGATGGTGACCTTTGACAGTCAGCACATCCCTCTATTACTGTGAAATAACGGCTCATGTGATTTCAGAGAAATGATGTGACTTCAAACTGCCACTGAAATAGAAAGTGAAAATAAAGGAATGAGTCATGTGTTAACCCTTACTCACATATTTTATCAGATAAAAGAACACAGCACTTCTTACAACTCTCATAAACCCATATCTTATTCACAATATAACAATATAACATAACAGGTATGCAAACAATAAAATTGCATAATTTCAAGAATAAAACAAAGCCATTTTGAATTTGATGGCAGGTTCACCTCTATAATAAGTTGGGAAAAGGCCACATTAATGATGTTTATGGGAAGAAATATTTGTTATCATCAAATTTGAAATGCTTAGTTTTACATAAAAAAAACTAAATTGGAAAAGCATAACCTTAAATTTGATTTAACACAATGAACTGAATGTATTTGCTTTGAATTTATACTGTGGCCAACTGAACCATCCAACCCCCCAAAAAATTTAACTAAAAAAATTAAAACAACAACAAACAAAAAAAATCAATAGTCAATTTCTGTTTGCACACTTCAGATTCAGTCTAGAAACGTAATTTCAGTTCAGCAAGTTACACCTCTGGTGCCTGAGGACAAGTGATTCAGCACAAGTTAACAGAACACCTTTTCACATCTGCAAAATCTCTTTTCGGCTTATACTCAACTGAGTATGAGCGGAAAAGAGACAGACACAGACAGTTAAGGAGTTTTCACATTGTGCACACTTCAATTAATCATTGAGTTTCAAAATCTAGGGAAGATAGAGACTTGAATGTTCAAGTAGGTTAAAATATAAATAAAAAAAAACAGTTTCAAAATGTTTAATTTCACATTGAATTAACTTCAATTCACGTTATTCAAATTCAGTTTTTATCTGCACATATCTCAGCCCATACATGTTTACCTCTGTGCAGCATACCTTCTTTTTTTGACAATGAACCTGTAAAACTATGGGGGCTGAAGAAACCAGTTTCTGGGGCTTGGAGTTGCTCCCCTTGATGATTAACAGCCCAATGCCGGTTTTTAATGCGGAAGTAAAAAAAAAAGAAAGAAGCAAACTAAAACGTCTCCAGCAAACTCTCTGGTTCACTAATTTAAAAAATTCTTTCAGAACATTGTTTTTTGAGCATCTTTCCTATGATTTTTTACAAAGTTGAATTTAACCTGGAATATACTCTTAAATTTGATAAGTGGGCGGTAAGATGAACTGTTTACACCGACAATGATTTGTGGAAGTGGTCCCAAGCTCATGCAGTGATTTCCACTACAGAGTCATGTGTGTTTTTACTGCATGGTGTTTTTAATAAAAAATATATCATTGTTGGTGTGGTATTGGTTTCAGCACTATTTGTCTATAGTTGTAACTTGGATGAAGACCAGAACACATTTCATGGTCCAACATAAACTGTTATACCCGGGGTATAACTGATTCTTTAGACATACATCTCTCAAGAATCACATGAAAAGGAACGAGTTTTGTGCAACCGCATCAAGGATAAGTTGAGCCAGGATAACCAAGATATCCTGGCTTAATCCCTTATCCTAGTTTTGTGCAACAGGCCCCTGGAGGCCCCCGCTGAAAGCAACAAAAGAGTGTCTGATATTTATTAATAGTAAGAATAATAATACAATTTATTTAAAAAGCACCTTTCTCAACATTCAAGGTCACTTTACAACAAGTATCATAAGTACACAGCACGAATAAAAATAATTAAAATAACAAGCACGCATGTTGGGTGTTTGCTGTATTGTTCCGTTTCTGTTGGCATTTCAAAGTTTCCAGCATCTGTTGTTCATTGTTTTACAGTTTCTGTCCCAGTACAAAGCACATCGAGCTGCCCTGCATTATATTTGTTTCTTGGGTAAATAAAATGTAATCTGCAGTAACTGATGGTGACCTTTGACAGTCAGCACATCCCTCTATTACTGTGAAATAACGGCTCATGTGATTTCAGAGAAATGATGTGACTTCAAACTGCCACTGAAATAGAAAGTGAAAATAAAGGAATGAGTCATGTGTTAACCCTTACTCACATATTTTATCAGATAAAAG
Source organism: Thalassoma bifasciatum (assembly GCA_008086565.1). NCBI lineage: Eukaryota > Metazoa > Chordata > Actinopteri > Labriformes > Labridae > Thalassoma > Thalassoma bifasciatum. The sequence goes on along the minus strand of RPOG01004022.1, from coordinate 47,862 downwards.
AACACAGCACTTCTTACAACTCTCATAAACCCATATCTTATTCACAATATAACAATATAACATAACAGGTATGCAAACAATAAAATTGCATAATTTCAAGAATAAAACAAAGCCATTTTGAATTTGATGGCAGGTTCACCTCTATAATAAGTTGGGAAAAGGCCACATTAATGATGTTTATGGGAAGAAATATTTGTTATCATCAAATTTGAAATGCTTAGTTTTGCATTAAAAAAACTAAATTGGAAAAGCATAACCTTAAATTTGATTTAACACAATGAACTGAATGTATTTGCTTTGAATTTATACTGTGGCCAACTGAACTATCCAACCCCCCAAAAAATTTAACTAAAAAAATTAAAACAACAACAAACAAAAAAAAAATGAATAGTCAATTTCTGTTTGCACACTTCAGATTCAGTCTAGAAACATAATTTCAGTTCAGCAAGTTACACCTCTGGTGCCTGAGGACAAGTGATTCAGCACAAGTTAACAGAACACCTTTTCACATCTGCAAAATCTCTTTTCCGCTTATACTCAACTGACTATGAGCGGAAAAGAGACAGACACAGACAGTTAAGGAGTTTTCACATTGTGCACACTTCAATTAATCATTGAGTTTCAAAATCTAGGGAAGATAGAGACTTGAATGTTTAGTAGGTTAAAATATAAATAAAAAAAAAACAGTTTCAAAATGTTTAATTTCACATTGAATTAACTTCAATTCACGTTATTCAAATTCAGTTTTTATCTGCACATATCTCAGCCCATACATGTTTACCTCTGTGCAGCATACCTCCTTTTTTTGACAATGAACCTGTAAAACTATGGGGGCTGAAGAAACCAGTTTCTGGGGCTTGGAGTTGCTCCCCTTGATGATGTAACAGCCCAATGCCGGTTTTTAATGTGGAAGTAAAAAAAAAAGAAAGAAGCAAACTAAAACGTCTCCAGCAAACTCTCTGGTTCACTAATTTAAAAAATTCTTTCAGAACATTGTTTTTGAGCATCTTTCCTATGATTTTTTACAAAGTTGAATTTAACCTGCAATATACTCTTTAAATTTGATAAGTGGGCGGTAAGATGAACTGTTTACACCGACAATGATTTGTGGAAGTGGTCCCAAGCTCATGCAGTGATTTCCACTACAGAGTCATGTGTGTTTTTACTGCATGGTGTTTTTAATAAAAAATATACAGTGGGAGGAAAAAGTAAGTACACCCTTTGTAATTTTGTACATTTCTGCCAAAATTGGTCCTAAAATGTGGTCTGATCGTAGCTCAAATCACAAGAATGAGTAAACAGTGTCTGCTTAAACTCATACCACCCAAACAATTACATGTTATCATTTCTTAAAAAGGACAAGATGTAAACATTCACATGACAGGGAGGAATAAGTAAGTACACCCTTGGATTCAATAGCTGGTGAACCCTCCTTTGGCAGCAATAACTTCAACAAGACGTTTCCTGTAGCAGCAGATTAGGCGCGCACAACGATCAGGATGAATCTTGCACCATTCCTCTTCACAAAACTGCTGCAGTTCTGCAAGATTCTTGGGATGTCTGGTGTGAACAGCTTTCTTGACATCATGCCACAGCATTTCAATTGGGTTGAGGTCAGGACTTTGACTGGGCCATTCCAGAACATTTATTTTATTCTTCTGAAACCTTGCTGGAGTTGATTTGCTTCTGTGCTTGGGGTCGTTGTCCTGTTGCAGCACCCATCCTCTTTTGAGCTTCAACTGTTTGACAGATTGTCTCAGGTTTTTCTGCAAAATATCTTGGAAAATTTGTGAGTTCATTTTTCCATTGACGATGGCGAGCTGTCCAGGCCCTGAGGCAGCACAGCACCCCCGCACCATGATGCTCCCCCCACCATACTTAACAGTGGGAATAAGGTTTTGATGATGGTGTGCTGTTCCATTTTTCCTGCACACATGACGTTGTGTGTTCCCACCAAACAATTCAACTTTGGTTTCATCACTCCACAGAATATTTTCCCAGTTGCACTGTGAAGCATCTAGATGCTTTTTTGCAAACTTCAAACGTGCAGCAATGTTCTTTCCAGACAGCAANAGATTAGGCGCGCACAACGATCAGGATGAATCTTGCACCATTCCTCTTCACAAAACTGCTGCAGTTCTGCAAGATTCTTGGGATGTCTGGTGTGAACAGCTTTCTTGACATCATGCCACAGCATTTCAATTGGGTTGAGGTCAGGACTTTGACTGGGCCATTCCAGAACATTTATTTTATTCTTCTGAAACCTTGCTAGAGTTGATTTGCTTCTGTGCTTGGGGTCGTTGTCCTGTTGCAGCACCCATCCTCTTTTGAGCTTCAACTGTTTGACAGATTGTCTCAGGTTTTTCTGCAAAATATCTTGGAAAATTTGTGAGTTCATTTTTCCATTGATGATGGCGAGCTGTCCAGGCCCTGAGGCAGCACAGCACCCCCGCACCATGATGCTCCCCCCACCATACTTAACAGTGGGAATAAGGTTTTGATTATGGTGTGCTGTTCCATTTTTCCTGCACAAATGACGTTGTGTGTTCCCACCAAACAATTCAACTTTGGTTTTATCACTCCACAGAATATTTTCCCAGTTGCACTGTGAAGCATCTAGATGCTTTTTTGCAAACTTCAAACGTGCAGCAATGTTCTTTCCAGACAGCAATGGCTTCCTGCGTGGTGTTCTCCCATGAAACCCATTTTTGTTTCATGTTTTACGTATTGTAGATGTGTCAACAGAGATGTTGGCATGTTCCAGTGATTTCTGTGAGTCTTTCGCTGACACTCTAGGCTTCTTCTTTACCTCATTGAGGATCCTGCGCTGTGCCCTTGGAGTCATCTTTACAGGGCCACCACTCCTTGGAAGAGAAGCAACAGTGCCGAACTGTCTCCATTTGCAGACATTTTTTCTCACCGTGGATTTGTGATCATCAAGACTTTTAGAGATGGTTTTGTAACCTTTTCCAGCTTTACACAAATCAACAATTTTTGATCTTAGGTCTTCAGAGAGTTCTTTTGAGCGAGGCATGGTGCACATCAGACAGTGCCCCTCATCAAGAGACAACTCTTAACTCGTGTGTGTTTTCCAGTGGGCAGGGCAACTTTCAGCCACACCTCATTAATTGAACTTCAGGTTGGCTCAAACCTGACTCATAAATTTGACTAACTAGCTCTTGGAGGATCCTTAGCTGGGGGGTGTACTTACTTATTCCTCCATGTCATGTGAATGTTAACATCAAATGGCCAATAAAAATACGATAACATGTAATTGTTTGGGTGGTATGAGTTTAAGCAGACACTGTTTACTCATTCTTGTGATTTGAGCTAAGATCAGACCACATTTTAGGACCAAATTAGGCAGAAATGTACAAAATTACAAAGGGTGTACTTACTTTTTCCTCCCACTGTATCATTGTTGGTGTGGTATTGGTTTCAGCACTATTTGTCTATAGTTGTAACTTGGATGAAGACCAGAACACATTTCATGGTCCAACATAAACTGTTATACCCGGGGTATAACTGATTCTTTAGACATACATCTCTCAAGAATCACATGAAAAGGAACGAGTTCTTAGTTCAGCATTGATTCAGATCACAGGTAAAGTTTACAGCCCTCTCAAAGAGTGAGCCCTGATACCTGGGTACTTTAAAAACCATCATGGCTACACCTCTCTTGAGGTTGAGTTTTCCTGAACACCTGTATATAATTGGCCATCAACAATGACTGACACAGCTGTCTCAACTCACAGCTGTCATCAGAAACGATATTAAAAATCAAACATACTCTAAAACAAAGCTGTAAAGAACATTTAAAACAATTATCTGAACAGCGTTTCAGTGCTCTGAAGATACTTGACTTTCTTCAGTCATGCTTTAAATTCAGAACATACAAAATCCTCACTTTCTTTGTCATTAATTGAGAAGTGCATTTTTTCGCAACCAACAATATTTTTTTTCTTTTAAAACAAAGCATTTATACTATTAATATACTATGTTAGTATTATTCATCAATCCGATTGCAAATAAGATTTCTAAAATAACTGAAATCTTGTGCATTTTATTTATTTATTTATTTTTGCAGCTGTATACATCCGTACACAGATACAATGAATTAAGTGTCTTTATTATATGATGTAGCATAGAAAATAACTTTCTGTTGATGTGAGTGTCAGAGGCTATCAGCATCTATATCATCAACATAGGGATAAAAGAAAAGTGAAACATCGTCGTGGCTTCTCCCGAAATTCAGACACAGATAAATGAGTATCTTTGCTCCACCAAAGCTGAGTTCAACAGGGCGAAACTTCAAACCATGGATAGAACACAAAGCAAAAACAGGGCTTTAGGAGGAATTGAGTTCAGATGTTAATATTAAACTGAGGATGATTATGTCACATTGAGTTGAACAAAGTCAGTAACTCTGAGTCCTTCCTGCTGTCTGAACCTGTTTCTGTGAAATCATGTGACCTCAGAGCGCCCTCCCTCTGTCTTTATAAACTCTGCTTTCTCTGACTCTGAACCTCACACAACTTCTTCACCCTGAGAGCTGAACATCAGGTAAGAACGGGAATTATTGATTATGAAAAAGAGAACAGGTGAAATGACTTCGCTGAATATTTTGTTGCCTGAAAACAAAAATGTCGATAAAGAGATGAAATGAACAGCTCCTGTGTTTATGACTCAGAGATGATTACAGGTTTATCACTGCACCAAATAACAATGACTGATATGAATTAGGTAAAAATGAGGTAAAAACAGCATTTTGTCACTCGAAGAACATCACATGAGTACATCAGTTATTCTCTGAAGCCAATGCAGAAACACTAGTTCATGCTTTTATCACATATAGAAGTAATTACAGTAATTATCTCCTTTCTGGTCTTCTAGAAAGAAAATGTCTCTGTTTCAGCTTCTCCAAAACTCCACAGCCTGAATGCTGATGCAGACCAGAAAAAGAGAACACATTACACTGATTTTAAAGTCTCTGCACTGGTTGCCAGTATCTTTTAGGATAGATTTTACGGTTCTTTATGTGGTTTTTGCACCATTAAGACATTAATGCTTGCAGTCTTGTATTTATCTGATTTGTTTTTACCTTATGTACCTGATAGAGCTCTCAGGTCTTCAGGTTTAGGACTTTTATACCAAAAGTAGAAACAAAGACCCATGGTGTCACAGCTTTTAAACACTTTTATTTTTATTTAACCTCTATTTTACCAGGAATATTCCCATTAAGATGCAATCATCTCTTTTGCCAGGGAGTCCTGGCCAAGACTGCAGCACAGAAAGTTTCACTACGGCCAATGTTTGTGGAACAGCCTGAAGACCTGAGGGCTGCACAGAGTTTAAACATTTTTAAAAGCAAACTAAAAACCTACCCTTTTTCTTTTAGCTGAGTTTTACATATTTATTCAATCAGCCCTCATCTTTGTAATTTTAAACTCATATAACATTTAATTATCTTGTCATCAGTTTAACTTACTTATTTAGTAATCATCTTTATACTTTTTTACATTGCATTTTGTCTGGTTGCTTTTTTAAGCCTTTAAGTCTGTAAGTGTTTTATTTTCTTATTTAATTTTTAACTTTGTTGTTTTATTCTCATATCTTGAGTTTGAATATCTCATTCTGCCTTCAGTGTTTCCTCACAAAGATGCCCTGATGGAGTTTTCCTCAGTTCACAAACAGATTTAAAGAATGTTTTCTTTTTATGCACTGGTGGATGTAAATTGCTGTGTTGGGTGCGTGTGTGTTTGGGAGATAGGGGGTAATTTATTATTATAAATATTAATTTTCTGTTTTTATTATTTTTTTGAAAATTGCTCTATAAATAAAGTCTGATTGATTAATTGGTTGATGAAGATGACAACTGTTTTTTTTGTTTTGTTTTTTAATCAAGAGACCGAGAAGCTGCATCAGAAGCCAACGCCCCTGAAGACGAGATCATGGCCACGTGAGTCCTCTAACTGAACCATAACAACACAAAACTGAACTGTCACGACATGTGTGACGATTAGATATTTCATTCACAGCATCCTGATCATTTTTAACACATGACCTGTTTATTTCCTTGTCCTGCAGACACATAAATGTTGCTCACTAATCACAGTTAACCCATATTACTGTGATAAGATGAATTAAATATGAAGTTATGACAGCTACATCTTTTAAACTTCTCTTCACCCTTGAATGAATAATTATTAAAAACTATTCACTTAAAAAACAGAAATTAGAATAACAGGGGAACTGATGGAAAGAATATGAACCCTTAAAGATTCTTTTGAGTCAAAGTGTTTAAAATCCTTCATGTCAGGGACCTGATGAAGCAGCTAAGCTCAGAGTCATAGTCCAGCTCAGACTTGTGTAAGAAATCAAGCCCCTGACCTAACGGACTAGACACTGACCTTTTTGAAATTAAAGCCTCTTCCTTAGAGCTTACTTCATGTCGATGTCCAGAGATCTGGGGGCTGTTTCTGAGCAGTGTATTAGTATTCTGTTGACCTGCAGAATTTTTATAGACCATGTTCCCAGGGCTTTGCACATGTATTATGTCATTACTTCTCTGATAAAATGCCCATGTTGTTTATCATTATGAAGAGTAATGATAACAAAAAAGTATTATGTAAATTATTATTCCTTTAGCTATTATTGGGGGCTTGGGCTTCACATGAGCCACCATTGTTCTTCGTTGACTGTTCTTTTCCTTTTTCATCATCTCCCGTTCCTTTTTTTGCCATGCTCCCCCCCCTAGGGCTTTGAGAAACCAAAACCAAAACACTCAGGAACACACAAACACATGAAGGTTTACTGGAAGGAAAAGTAAAGCTCAACCTTATCTAATGTAATGAAACTGAAATGCCCATCAGACGCCCGAGCCCCTCTCTCTCTTTCTGTGGAAATTGTTGAGTTATACCTATTGTAATTCCGTCATCTTTGTTTTTGCAGTGATGAATAATGAATTGTGTTGAAACTCTCAACGCCAAATTAAATCGGTTTTCACGATAATTCATTTTTATCATCAGTGCATTTATCCATATCGCTATATTTATCATTATTGTTAAAACCATTTTCCTGTCATCTGATTAATTTTTCCATTGAATTATTATTATGATTGCTTTTTTATCACTTTAATTATGAACATAATCATTTTTTACAAGTATTAATCCTTGATTATTATGAGACCTTGACCATCATCTTTATGCTTATTGTTACCATCATTATTATAAGTATTATTAAATTTTGATTTTAAATTCTCATGTATTTTTAATTCACTCCTGTGCTTCTCTAAAGCAATTAAAAACATCCACTGAATTGAAGCTTGTACTTCTTTGTTAGTTACACAGATTATGCATTTTAAAACTATAATGTGAAATATCTTAAATTCAATATTCTTCATTGGGAGTTTTTCATTAAACCACATCTGATTTGGCTTTATGCAGATTCTTTCTCTATTTTACAGGAGCACTTCATCTAAATTTGACCGCATCAGTAAAAAACTGATCAGTTCAGGATCTCCAACTCTGTACCAGCTGAAACTGAAGAAAGAGGAAACTGGAGGTGTAACTAAACTGACATACGGTCAAAAAGATCTGAGCAGGACAAACAGAACCATCTTACTGGTTGGTGAAACAGGAACAGGAAAGTCGACTCTGATCAACGCTCTGACTAACTACGCCATGGGAGTGAAGTGGGAGGACAACGTCTGGTTTAAGATCGTAGACGAGGAAGAGAGAAATGCTCAGAGTGAAAGTCAGACATCAGACGTGATCGTGTACGAGATCTTTGGTTTTGAAGGTGAAACTCTGCCGTACTCTCTGACCATCATCGATACTCCTGGGTACGGAGACACCAGAGGAACTGAACGAGACGACATCGTCAGTAAACGGTTGCACGACTTGTTTCGCTCTGAGAACAGAGTCCATGAGATTAATGTCGTGGGTCTGGTGCTGAAAGCGAGCGAGAATCGACTGAGCGACCGTTCAAGATACATCTTTGACTCAATGGTGTCCCTGTTTGCAAATGACATGGAGAAGAACATCGTCTGTCTGTTTACACACTCAGATGGAATAAAACCTAAAAATGCTCTGGGTGCTATAAAGGCAGCAGACATCAAATGTGCCAAAGATGAAAATAATGAGCCAGTTCACTTCCTGTTTAATAACAGCCAACAAACAGACCGTACAGAGAATGCAAAGAAACTGAAACGAATGGAGGAGGACACAACTGAAGCTTTACAGGAGTTCTCAGAGTTTCTGGAGAAAGCTGCTCCTCAAAATCTGATGAAAACTGTGGAGGTTCTTGATTTACGCATCAGACTGACAGCCTGCATCCAGAACCTGCAAGAACGAGTGGAGGAGATTGAATTAAAACAGAAAGAAGTCCAACAGACTCAGGACGCTCTGAAGAAACGTGAAGAAGAGATGAAGAAGAACGAGAACTTCATTATAGAAGTCGATGAAGTTTACAAAGACAAAGAACATATCAATGGTGGGTTGTGGTTTTTAAAGCTGTTTTATGATGGAGCTGTTTGCTGTAAAGTCTGTGAGGAAAACTGTCACCACCCTGGATGCACCATGGCCTGGTCTCCAAGAGACTGTGAGGTCATCAAGAAAGGTCACTGCACTGTTTGTTCTGGAAAATGTCCTGTGTCTGCTCATGTGAAAGAGGAGTGGATCTACGTGACCAAGACAAGAAAAGTTCAGAAGACGCTTCAGGATGTGAAAGAGAAGTATAAAAAGAGTAAAGCAGAATGTGAGGGTGCATCAGGCCTTTTGGAAACTCTGGAGATGGAGATGAAAAAGCTTCAGGAGGATAAAAATCGATGTTTGGACGAAGCCTTTGATCATGTGGTTAAACTGGAGCAGATCGCTCTGAACGCTGATTCCCTGTCCACTCATGTTCACCTGGACTTCCTGATTGAGAGAATGAAGGAGAAACGAGACACAGAGAAGGTCAAGAAACTGGAGGAGATCAAGAATCGACTGGGAGAAGACGCCAGAAAAGGACTCGGGTACAAAGTGAAAGAAGCTGGAAATTGGTTAAAAAAAACAGTGATGGGATGAGAAGAGCTTCACTGAGAGCAGACAGCTGTGATTAAACATGGCCCTGATATAACAGATGCTTTACTTATCTACCATCTTTAATTAAAACCAAACTTTAAATCTTTACAGACAAACAAAACCGAAAAACATTGAAATCACATGTAAAAATGATTTATATTTCACCTGCATTATTAGAATTAATAGAAATACTCTTCATCTATTTAAAAAAGCAGATTGTGATTGATGGACACGTGAAAAAAGTGTAATTGTAAGATGATCAGCATGTAAATAAACCTGAAAGATCCATAAACTGGAGCAGATGAAGAGTCAGGCTGATGAAGAGGAGCAGGACTGCAGACTAACCACAGTGAATCAAGGATGGAAACATTAGAGCAAAGGATCATGGGAGATTAAAAAAGGGAAACCTGCTGATTCAGAAGTTGAAGGATCACTGGAGGATTTTCAGTCTGAAGCTGGAAAAACTGATTTATGTCAAAGACTTTAATGTGATCTGTTTTTAATCTGTATATAAATAACTAAGTCCTGATTGAACTCTTTCCATATTTACCAACTTCACTTAAAGCTTCTTAACTGTTTTACCGAAAACAACTGAAAAAAAAAACATTTTAATCAGGTGACAATGCTTTAAGAATCATAGACATCTAATTTATCAGCTGTTTTTATTTTAATAAATAACCAAGTCCTGATTGAATAAACTCTGAATCATTAATAAAATGTTTGATTGGAATCAGTTTGTTTAGTGTCGTCATTTGATCGTCAGCAGGTTTTTAATATTTTTTCTTCATAACTGATGTTTAAACAGCTCAGCAGGGGGAGATATTGTGTTCTTTAAAATGTATACCTTTAAGACTGAAGAGGTGAGTTCTTCCAGATGTCCAGCAGGGGGAGGCCTCACAGACTTTTAATATTGATGTTGTTTATCCTGTATTGTTTAAAAAGCCCAGCAGGGGGAGCTGATCTGACTGAAAAAGATCAAATATCAAAGAATTCACCATGAAGAACTTCAACTCAGGATTTTATGCAGCTACTTTGTCTCCCCCTGCTGGACTCCTGAAAGAATACAGGTTAGACAAAAAAAGGTTGTTCTAATGTTGGATTTTGCATTTTTGCATTTAAGGCAAAAAGAGAACTGAATTTTCCAACAAAACACAGTTTGAGTCCAATTAAGACAAGAGTCCAATTTAGATAAAAGTTTGAGATTTAAGTCATAAGAATGAGGGGAAAATCAAAATTTTAGATTAAAAACCCTGGAATTTTAACTGAAGTCAGAAGAATGAAATATGAGTCAAAATTTAAGATTAGAAGTCAAAATTCTGAGATAATAAAAGTCCAAAATATCGGACGAATGGAGAAATTATGAGAAAAAGAAAAAAGTGAAATTTGAGATAAAAGTTGAAAATGTAAGATTTTTTTTTTTTTTTTTTCTTAATTATGAGTTAAATAGTAGAGATTTTCAAAATAAAAGTCAGGTTTTGGAGCAAAAGAGTCAAACTTTTGGGCACAAAAAGTCAAAGTTTAAATTGGAAAGTCAAATCTTAAGATTAGCATCAAAATTATGAGTTAGGAATTGGAGATTTTTAATGCAAAAGTTAAAATTTGAGATAATGAAGTAAAAAAATTTTGAGAAATAAAAGTCAAATTTTGGACAAAAAGTTAAAATTTTGAGATCAAAAGTTATATATTGAGATTGAAGTCAAACTCATGAGGGAAAAAAAATTGAAATATTTGGAAAAAAATTAAAGTTGACAAATATAAGTAATGAATAAAAAGTTTGCAATAGTCTGTAACAGATATTTGTTTGATTTCAGTTCCATTCAGAAAATTCCTTCAGACCAAATTAGGACGCTGCGTCTACGATCACTGGCAGGAAGCTTTTTTTTTTTCGTGATAAAACATCAAAAGTTCAGAACATTCAGTCAAACATCAGAGTTTATATTTAACCACAAACTGTTCACTTTTTACACACAGGCTGATAACGATTACTCTGTTTTTCTCTGTGTTTGAGGTCAGAGTGCAAGTTACACTGTGTGTGTGTGTGTGTGTGTGTGTGTGTGTGTGTGTGTGTGTGAGAAAGAGGTCACACACTGACTCGGACAAACATGACTCATGTTATTTAAAAACTCTGTGTTCACTTTAAAGTGACACCAGATAATAATCACAGAGTTTCATACAATGATGTTTTTATTGTTTCTGATCTTTAGCGCCACCATGAGGAGTAATAAGGTAATAACACGTTTCTCCTTTTTGGGGGTTAAAATTCTGTCTGGGTGGATTTTATAAAATTTAATTTTGTTTTTTTTTCTCAGCTTGTTCAGCTCATTGATATTTATAATAAAGCAAAAGCTGCACTGAGATACATTCGAAATAACATTTAATTCTATCATTCATTCTATCTATTTAATTCTAACTAGAATTTTTTATATTTTGCACAATAAAGAAAATATATATATATAAAAATTTTAAGTACAAGCATGTGCTGAGGCATTATCATGGAAATCCATTCCCACAATTTAAAAAAATGAATAAAATGAAAGCTTGACTTTGTTGAGAATTTTTTTGGGCCAAAATTTTGAGACAAAACCGTGAAATTTTAACTGAAGTCAAAATTATGAAACACACGTCAAAGTTTGAGATTAAAAGTCAAAATTCTGAGATGATAAAGTCAAAATTATTGAAGAAATGTAGAATTTCAGAGATAAAAGTTGAAAAATTTAAACTGTCAGGTTAACAATTAAATTTTGAGATCAAAGTCAAAATCATGGGGAAAAAAAGTTAAAATTTTTAGTAGAAATTGTAGATGATTAAGATAAAAGGGAAAACGTTGAAAATATGTAATCAAACTTATGTGGAAAAACAAGTCAAAATTTTGACTTTGTTTCCCCAAATTTCAACTTAATATGGTCAAAAAATAAATCTCAACAAAGCCAGATTTTTACTTTTTATATTCTTAATAGGCAGAGTTGCTCTTCCATACATTATTGATGTTTCCATTATATTTAATGTTTCCTTCAAACAGTTAAGCTTTAAATAAATGTTTGTGTTTTGAAGCTGGGGGGGGGGGGGTCCACTTTAATGGGGTTATGATAAGGTCACCTTATTTTAGAAAACTGTCCTGACAATAAAAAACATTATTTTTGTAAAATGATAATTTTTCACATCATTAAAAAAATGATTGAAGAAAAAAAATGAGATGCAGAAAATGTGAATAAAAACAATATTATTGATGTCAAACAGCTTTTTGGGACAGATAATGTGAATGTTTGAGGTCAGTGTAGGCTGATCAAACACACACACACACACACACACACACACACACACACACACACACACACACACACACACAGGACACGCTCTGTCCTCTTATGACGGGAAATCTCTCTCTCTCCTGTAAATCTCCATCTTTCCGGTCACATCTCAGCTCAGCGTTTGATTGGTTGACACACTTCAGAGCTGCATGCTGATTGGCTCAATGCTCGCCCTGTAGCAGCCAATCAGATCGCTCGGTGATGGTGGTGCGCTGCATCTGGTGATGGGTCTGACTGCCGGGAAGAGTCGGGAAGAGACGAGCATCACCTCCTCCTTCCCCTCCGCTCGCTGTTTCCGGGAAGTGTGTGTGTGTGTGTGTGTGTGTGTGTGTGTGTGTGTGTGTGTGTGTGTGTTTCAGCTCCTGCAGGATCGTGACTCACTGTTTGTCAGGTGCTGATTCGTGCAGCTCGTCCTCCTGCTCTTTCCTCTCAGATTCAGCGTTTGCAGGATGGATGTGAATCAAAGAGCAGAGGACGAGGACAGAGAGGTCACCATGACGACGACACTGAGAGGTCACCATGACGACGACACTGAGAGGTCACCATGGCGACGACACGACACCTCAGCCCGTGGTCGTCTGGTTTTTAGCTTCGTGGTTTGTTGACACACAAAGAGAACAGAGGCAGAAACTACTGTTTGAAAACAAAGATGAAAAATGAGCAGAAACATTTGAAACATGTCACTGTTTTTCTCAGATCTAACGTCTGGACTCACCAAAGTTTTTCTGTCTACGACACAAACAAACGTCCTTCATCATGAAGCAAGAGTTCAAACTTTGACCCTGTTTACACAACAACAGTTTTCAGGTGAAACGCAAAAGTATTGTTGCGTTTCAGCTTCCTTTTTACTCGGAAACAGCGTTTTAGTCGACTGAAAACGCAAACTTTTGAAAACGCCCCCCAGAGTGAAATTTTTCTAAAACGCTGTTTTCACCGTCTGCAAATGCAAAGCTGGTGTTTCAGGGTGAAATGATGATGTTACACTCAGCTCTGCACATGCCTGTTTTTTTCTAAAAACTCACCAAAAGTTCTAGAATGTCAAGATATTACTCTAGAAGAATCTTTTAGAATTCTTAAGTGTCACCAGAAATGTAGAACGTACCTTTGATTCTCAGACTTTTTCCATCCTTTTCCATCCTTACTAGATTTCTAGGATAACATCATAAATCTACAATGACCCCAGAATTCTAGAGTGTCACCAGGAATCTAGAATGGCAATATCACTCCAGAATGACACTAAATTTGTAAAACTCTTCCAGAATTCAAGAAATGTCGCCAAAATTATAGATTGTTGCTCAGTTTTGCTGCCAGGATTCTGAAACATTTTCTAAACATTTTCGAATTCCATTAAAATTCTAGGATGTGTCTCCAGAATTCTAGAATGATTCCAGAGTTTTATAATGAAAGCAGAACCCTTGGATGACAATATTAATCTCAAACAACATCAGGAGTGAATCGATTGAATGTTTCCAGAGTTTCCTTGATGACAACCAGACTTCTAGGATCTAGCTTGGTTTCTAAACTTGTATTACGATACAACAACCTCCAGTTTTCTGGAATATCAATGTTATTCTTGAATGACACCAGAACCGTGGAACCCTTTCAGAATTCTGCAATGTTACCATAATTATGCCATGTTGCTTGATTTCTAGGAAGTCACCAGAATTTAAAAAAATTTCCAGGCATCAAAACGTTCCAGAATGCCGTGTGAATTCCACCAGAACGATACAAAAGTAGAGTTCTGCAATGAAAGCAAAATTCTCGGATGATAATGTTGATCTCGAAGATTTCTAGAATCTTGCTTTAGTTTTCTCGACTGGCATCATAATACAACAACCCCAAAGTCTTGAAAGTCAACGTCATTCCCCAACGACACCAGAATTTTGAGACCTTCTGTAATGTTGCCAAAAATAATGCCGTGCAGCTCAATTTCTAGAACGTCACCAGAATTCTTAAACATAAATGCCATCAGAGTTCTAGAATCTGTGTCAATTCCACCAGAATGACACAAAAGTAGAATTCTTCGATGGAAGTTCTGGATGAGAACATTTATCTGGAATGACGGCGGAAAGTTTTAATGTTTCCAGTATCTTTGATCCTGGATTTTAGAGTGTTGGTAGATTTCTATACTAAGATCATCATTCAACATCATATTTCTACAATGGACCGCAGAATTGTAGAGTGTCACCAGTATTTTAGATACTCAACCTCATTCTGGAATTACGCTAGAACAGTGGAACTGATTCAGAATTCTTGAGTGTTACCAAAATTACACATATTCACCTAATTTCAAGAAAGTCACCAGAATTCTAAAACAGTTTTAGGGTTTCTCAACACCACCAAGATTCTAGAATGTTGCCAAAATTCTAGAATGCCGCATGAATTCCATCAGAATGCTACAAAAGTAGAGTTCTTCAATGAAAGCAGAAATCTTGGATGAGAACATTTATATGGAATGACGGCAGGAATTTTAGACGTTTCCAGGATTGTTGGTTACAACCTTATGTCTAGAATGTTGATAGATTTCTAGACTAGCATCATCATTCAACATCATATTTCTACAACGACCCCCAGAATTCTGGAGTGTCACCAGTTTTCTAGAAACTCAACATCATTCTGGAATTACACTAGAACTGTAGAACTGTCTCAGAATTCTTGAATGTTACCAAAATGATACATTGTTGCATTATTTCAAGAATGTCTCCAGAACTCTAGAACAGTTCTAGGGTTCTTCAATGCCACCAAAATTCAGGTACGTTGCCAGAATTCCAGAATGCTACCAAAGTAGAGTTCTTTATTGAAAGCACAACTCTTGAATGAGAAAGGTAATCTGGAATGATAGCAGGAATTTTGAATGTTTCCAGTATCCTTGATCCTGGATTCTAGACCTGATGTATAGAACGTTGCTAGATTTCTAGACTAACATCATCACTCAACATCATATTTCTATAATGGCCCTCAGAATTTTAGAGTGTTACCAGTTTTCTCGAAACTCAACATCATTCTGGAATAACACTAGAACTGTGGAACTGCCTCAAAATTCTTGAGTGTTATCAAAATTACACATATCCACCTAATTTCAAGAAAATCCCCAGAATTCTAAAACAGTTTTAGGGTTTCTCAACGCCACCAAGATTCTAGAATGTTGCCAGATTTCCAGACTAGCATCATCATTCAACATCGTATTTCTACAACGACCCCTAGAATTCTAGAGTGTTCCCAGTTTTCTAGAAACTCAACATCATTCTGGAATTACACCAGAACTGTGGAACTGATTCAGAATTCTTGGATGTTACCAAACTCACACATAGGTCTTTAATTTCTAGAATGACACATGAATTCTGCCAGAATGACCTTTGGTGTCATTGAACTTTCCTTTCTTTGCTTGTTCTGCTTTGTGTTTAATTGAAACCTTTGGACCCTTTGGAGAATCATGTGAAACATGTTTTCTCTTGTTAAACCTGTTACTAACTTCATGTGATGCTGCCTTTGACCAGCAGGTGGAGCCGTGACTCCATAGATGAGCAGTTTGTCTCTGTGAGCTGTTTTGTTGAGCAGTCAGACACCAGAGTGAGTCAGAGAGTCGGACAGAAAATCAGACAGAAAATCAGACAGAAAATCAGACAGACAGACGTCCTGACTCATGCGTCTCCTTCACTGACCACTTCTCCGTCTGTAAATCTCAGACTCTTTGATTTTCTGCTGACCTCAGTTTCTCCTCTCACAGCTCAGCATCGTTTTCCCCAAACTGTCCCAAAAACATCTGAATCACCCCCCCCCCTGCTCAGCATGAGTCATGAAATCTACTATCAACGCACATTTTTATTACTTTCACTCACTGAGTTTTTTTTTTTTTAATCACGTTTTGAAGAAACTGGACTCACTTTGAGTTGCACATTTTAATTTTTGCATTCGTTGCACAAACTGTCGTGATCATGGATAAGTCACTTCAGATGTGCAGAGTTAACTTCTTTTTTCTTTCCCCCATTAATCAGATAAAGTTCCAAAAACATGTGAATGTGTTTGTGGCCTGTGCAGACGAAGATGTTTGTGTAGTTTTTTCCGTCTTATTGAAGATGTTTGAGGCTGTAGAAATTGTTTTTACGATCACATGATGTTCTCTGAGTGTTTTTCACCCTGAGCTTCAGATTCTTGTTTTCCAGTTGAGACTTTTCTCTCTCTCTCTCTCTCTTTTCTCTCTCTCTCTCCGTTAGTTTGTGTTTGGACGTGAAGCTGGCAGCGACTCAGCTCTCTGACTGTCTGCTGAGTCATGCTGTTCATCTCTCTCTCTCTTTCTCGTCTTACTGGAAACTCATTATCTCTCTTTTATCTCCAGGACTTTTTCTCATTTGTCATCTCTCATGTTTTTCTCTTTGTTTCTGCACATTCTGTGTTTTGTCAGGTTTTTTTTTTTCCAACCATCTGTGTTTTCTGCTCCGTTAGCAGCTCAGAGGAAGTGATGTCACTGCGTTTATCCCTCCGACTCTCCGATCTAAACCCAGACATCGTAAAAACTCTGCTCAGGTTCCTTAAAGTCGTTTCTCTCAGCGTGATGAGTCGTGATTGTGTCATAACAGCTACAACAACCACAACATCATCAATGTGAACAAAATCGACCAATCAGAAAACAGCTTTTCCATTTCCTGTCAACGCATGTGAACGATGAGTCGACCAAATTCACGTTAAAAACAGAAAAACAAAAAAACATCCACAAAATTTAACAGGTGCACAGGTAAACAAGATATCAACAGGTTCAACTCAGGTCAAGATAAAAACTGCAGCAACATGAAAAAACAAGAGACAACATAACGTATAAAAAAGAAAAGAGAATAAAAAACAAGAAGATAAAAGTGCAGAACTGTGACAAACACCGACTGAACTCAAACAAGTTAAAAGAAAAAGTGAAACAAGATATCCACAGGTTTGACTCAGATCAAGATAAAAAAAACTGCAGCAACATACGAAAAAAAGAGACATAAACATGAGAGAGAAGAGACAAAATAATGAGAAAATAACAAGTTTAAACAAGATAAAAGTTCAGAACTGTGCCAAAAACTTACTGATTACAAACAAGATAAAAGAAAAATCAAAACAAGATATCTACAGGTGTGAACAACAGAGTACAAACAAGATATTTATATGCACAGATAAGATATTGTTTTAGAATAGGACAACTGTATACAAGATAAACAAGATACTGATATTCCCAAAACAAGATCTTAATATATGAAAAATTAATGTATTGTAAACAAAACAAGATATTAGTGTTCAAGACAAAGATCTTCCTGCAAAAACAAACGGATTCACATGTGAACAAGATATCAACAGTTTCAACTCAGATCAAGATAAAAACTTCAGCAAAAAAAAAACAGAGACATAAGAAGAAAAAACAGCAAGTGTAAACAAGATAAAAGTTCAGAACTGTGCCAAACTGACTGAATTCAAACAAGTTAAAAGGAAAAGTGAAACAAGATATCAAGGACAAACAAGATATTTGTATGCACAGATAAGATATTGTTTTTAAAACAGGATAACTGTATACAAGATAAACAAGATACTGATATTCCAAAACTAGATCTTAATACATGAAAAATTAATGTATTGTAAACAAAACAAGATATTAGTGTTCAAGACAAAGATCTTTCTGCAAAAACAAACAGATTCACATGTGAACAAGATATTCACAGGTTCAACTCAGATCAAGATAAAAACTTCAGAAAAAAAAACAGAGACACAAGAATGAAAAACAACAAGTGTAAACAACATAAAAGTGCAGAACTGTGTCAAACTGACTGAATACAAAAAAGCAAAACAAGATACTCACAGGTGTGAACAACAGAGTTTAAACAAGATACTTGTTCACACAAATTAATTATTTTTTTGAACAAAAACAAGATATTCATATACAAAATCACATTTGTACAACAAACAACATCCATGCAAAACAGGATGTATTGAAAAAACAAGATACTTATATCCAAAACAAGATGTTAATATACAGAAAAAAGCTAAAAACGTATTTAATTAGAAGGATATCTGCATTGAAAAACAAGATATTTTTACAGAGTCAAGATGTGTAAATACGCAAAAACAACAGGATATTTGTAAACAAAAAAAACAAAACATTAATATGACACAGAACAAACAAGATATTTAAATTCCAAAACAAGATCTTGATAAATGAAAAATAAATATACTGTAAACAAAACAAGATCTTTGTGTGCAAAGAAATATATATATCAGTCTGTGAAAACAAGATATCCTGATTCAAAGATGTGATGTTAATACAAAATAAAATAGTTTTTATTTGCAGGATTGTGCTAATATTGTTAAATGGAAAAGATAAAGTGACAGATTTTTTTTATCTTGTTTAGAAAAAATAAGAAAACAGGTTATTGACCTCTGTTTCATACCATGTGACCAAACCAACACACGTGAAAATGAGATATAAAAACAAACGAGATGAAAGGTTGGAAAAAAAGGAACAAACGTGACAAAACATGAAACTGTGACAGAGTTTCATGATGTTGGTTTGAAAATAACTTCTGCAGGAATTAAAACGTGCAAAAAGAAAAACTGATGAAGAAGAAGATGATGAAGAAAACTCTCAGCATGAAAACAGAAACAAACTCATGTTTCATAATTTTCTCCTCCTGGTTTTTGTTTCCTGTAAATCTGAGGTCACAGCTTCATTTTGCAGATTCACTGACAGATACAAGCAGGAAGTCCCCCCCCCCCCCCCATGCAATCATCATCATCATCATCAGCAGCAGTGGGGGGTGTTGATGATGGTCCTGTTTTCTGCAGCTGAGATCGACTGAAGGACTGAATGAGGTCATGTTGTTGTTGTTCCTGCTGAGCTGAACTGGAGTTTTGCCCGGTTTCACCTCAACACATTCCTGAGGGAGGGGGGAGGAAGGGAGGGGGGGAGGAGGGGGGGAGAAAGCTCAGCTCAGTCACATTAAGAGTAAAGATCAGATCTCTCCCCTGCAGCAGCAACAGAAGCAACAGATCCTGCAGAGAAACCTGAGCTCCACCCTGAACTTTACTCTGAGGCTAAAAACTTCTGTGGCTCTGGAAACACACGCTTTAATACTCGCTCTAGTGTTCGCTTTAATACTCGTTCTAATGTTCGCTCTAGTGTTCGCTCTAATGTTCTCTGCAGCAGAGACGACTCAGTGGTTTCCTCTGTGAAGTTCCTTTGAGGTGAAACTTATTTCTCATGAATTCAATCTGAGCTGCATCAACTCGTCAACAAGGATGAGTGAAGTTAAATCTGCTGCAGGAAACTGAGCAAGAAAAGGGATTAAAAAGTCAAAACATTCAACATTTCACTCATTAATAAACATTAATAAACATTAAGTATCTGTGTGAAAGTATGAAGATGAGGCTGCTGAACTACAGTAAAGAAATGCCCAGGAAGTTTTTTTTTTTTTTTTTATAAAATCCCCAAAATGTTGTTGTGTTTTTCTCAGTTTCTTGCTGCACTGAGACATTATTCTGATTATTTACCATGAGTCAAAGTTTGAGATAAAAAGTGAAAATGTTGAGATAAAAAGTCAAATTTTGAGAAAAAAAACTGTTTCTTTTCATTAGAAAACCAAAATTTGAGCTAAAAAGTCAAAACTTTCGGAAATTTTGTTAAAGTTATGAGGAAAAAAAGTCAAAGTTTGAGACAAAAGTCAAAAAATTTTAAATCAAGAGTTAGATTTTAAATTAGAAAGTAAAAATCTGAGATAAAAAGTCAAATTTTAAGGAAAAACGTCAATTTTTAACAATGAAAAATTGTTGGATAATTTATTTAAAGTTAAGAGGAAAAAGTAAAAAAATGTCGGCATTAAAAGTCAGATCATAAGTGTAAAAGTCAAAGTTGTCAAATAAATAGTCAAATTTGGAGATTTAAAAAAAAAAGAAAATTTCAAATTCAAGTCATCGTATAAGATTAAAAAGTCAAAACATTCAACATTTCACTCATTAATAAACATTAAGTATCTGTGTGAAAGGATAAAGATGAGACTGCTGACCTTAAGTTAAGAAATTATGCCCAGGTTTTTGTAAAACTCCTTAAAATGTTGTTGTGTTTGTCTCAGTTTGTTCTCATTGATGTTTATAATAAATCAAAGCTGCTCTGAGACATAATTCTGATTATTCACCAACCTGAACTCAAGATACTGAGCTGAAATAATGAGGCATGGCTCATGATGAGTCAAAGTTTGAGATGAAAAGTGAAAATGTTGAGATAAAAAGTCAAATTTTGAAGAAAAAACAGTTTTTTTTTTCATTAGAAAACCAAAATTTGAGCTAAAAAGTCAAAACTGTCAGATAATTTTGTCAAAGTTGTGAGGAAAAAAGTCAAATTTTGTTTAAATCAAGAGTTAGATTTTAAATAAGAAAGTAAAAATCTGAGATAAAAAGTCAAATTTTGTGGAAAAAAGTCAAATTTTCAGCTGAAAATAAAAACACTAAGATTAAGAGTCAAATTTTAAGGAAAAAAGTCCATTTTTAACAATGAAAAATTTTTGGATAATTTATTTAAAGTTAAGAGGAAAAAGTTTAAAAATGTCGACATTAAAAGTCAGATCATAAGTGTAAAAGTCAAAATTGTCAAATAAATAGTCAAATTTTGAGGAAAAACAGTTTTTTTTTCATTAGAAAACAAAATTTGAGCTAAAAAGTCAAAACTGTCAGATAATTTTGTCAAAGTTGTGAGGAAAAAAAGTCAAAGTTTGAGACAAAAGTCACAGTTTTTTAAATTAAGAGTTAGATTTTAAATTAAAAAGTAAAAATTCTGAGATTAAAAAGTCATATTGTGAGATAAGAAAAACCTCAAATCTCAGATTAAAGTTAAAGTGTGAGATTAAAAAGTCAAATTTTCAGCTGAAAATCAAAACACTAAGATTAAGAGTCAAATTTTAAGGAAAAAAGTCGAATTTTTAACAATGAAAAATTCCAAATTTGAGGGAAAAGGTCAAATTTGTTGGATGATTTATTCAAAGTTAAGATGAAAAAGTTAGAAATTTTGACATTAAAAGTCAGATTATAAGTGTAAAAGTACTAATTTTATAGCTTTTTTATCTTATTTGTTTTTTATCTTTATTTTCATTCATTTTTATTGTTGCATCTTTTGCACTTAGATTGTTTGTGAGCTGCTGTGACGTGGAAATTTCCCCCACGATGGATCAATAAAGACTATTCTATACTATTCTGTTCTATTCTGTTCATATATAAACTCGCACTCATAAACTAAAAACACTGACAGAAAACCTGAAAACTACTTTTTGTTCACAGAAAATTCACAGGAAGAATTGGACGAGCAGAATCAATGAAGACACTGGTGTCAATAAAATCTGATCGATTCTCATAAACTCAAGTATTTGACCTTTGGCCTGAACGTGGGTAGAAATAAATTTACTGTCTCAAATCTGAGTTTATTTCTGCATCTTTGTCCTGTTTTACATATTTAACTCAGGTCCAAACACAGATGAAACTGGACTCCTGTTCTTCATCGAGGTGTTTGGAGTTTTTTATTCACCCTGAGCTTTTTTAGAACAGCTGATTTTTTTTAGAACAGCTGATTTTTCCTCTGCAGCTTTTGTGCAGGTGAGTTTTTCAGCTCCCACTCCTGCAGAGGCAGCGAGTTTCTCCTCGCTGTGGTGACACACTCAGAGATGTTTGGATCTGAAAATATGGATTATATAAGAGACTAAAAACAGGAGGAGGAGGAGGAGGAGGGAGCAGAGCAGCAGGTTCGTGCATGAGACGCCCACACACACTCACACACACACACACACACACACACACACTCCTCTGCTCTCTGAGTGTGTGAATCCATGCACAGTATGAAACCTATACCCCACACTCACACACTCTCAGTGACAGAGACCTTTGCAGGCTGACAGCAGACTGAGTCATCAGCTTTATGTAAGCAGGGTGTGTGTGTGTGTGGGGGGGGGGGGGTCGTCTTTTATCTGCACAACAATAAACACAACAACCTGGATATTAAACCACTTCCATCCTCAAGAACAGTGATTCCCCCCCTGGTGGGTCGCGAAGGTATTGCAAGTGGGACATCAAATCACTTCCAAAAAGTGTGATTTTTATGTGTGTGTGTGTGGGGATGTAATAACAAAAATAAAATCAAACAATAATGTTTTAAATGTGAAGAAAAAGCAGAGAATAGCGTAGCTTTTTTTGACATGAGAATCAGGGTGACATTGATCAGCTTCTCTCTTTTCTTTTTTGCTTCGTTAATAAATGTTGTTGGTTATAAAACCTGAAAATCTGACAGTTTTTACAGTTTTTTTCAGGTTTTGGATTGAACAATGGTTTATAAAATGCCGGTCATTTTAAAGTTAGGGTTGTTTTTCTTTTTTGCCCTATCAGGTTTGGTATCCTGAGGCTTAAATATGTTCAGATATATTAATGTATATATGAAAAAAGTGCCCAAAAAGGCATCATATGGCCTCTGTATCTGTATCTAAAGGACTGGAGGTGGGTTGCGAAAATGTTTGAGACTTAAAAATGGGCCATGAGTTGGAAAAGGTCGGGAACCACTGCTCCAGAATCATCGTCTCTGAGCTCAGGGAGGTTTTTACACGAAACAACGACGATGATTCATTAATAATTCAAGTTGGATGAAGACCAGAGGATTTCTCCCATAATGCACTTTGTTTTACGTTACAGCACACACAGATGCTCAACGATGAATATGGATCCAAGTACAGACGACGTCTTCTGTCTGAGCTTTGTGATGATTATCCAACAAACTAACTTTGTCTTCGTTGTTGTTCTGACTTCCAGGTTTTCAGCTCCACAGTTAAAACAATAGGTCACAGCCATAGGCGTCAGTTTAGGGGGGGACGGGGGGGACGTGCCCCCCCACTTTTTGCCAAGCGTCAGTTTGCCCCCCTCATGTGTAACTAACCCTTCATACACACTCAAAACGTGCCACTAAACTTCAGCGCTGCCACTTGTACCAGCTTCCTCTGCAGCCACATGTTCACAGCCGCGTTTCTGGGGCTCAGTAAAGTCTCTGCATCAGTTCAGAACAACAGAATGACTTCGATCCGGTGGCAGTTTATTCTTTAAGATCACTGATTCGTTCATTTCACTGTCAATCAAAAAGGGATTCGCCTCAGACAGATCATTCCTATTCTTATCACTGTGTCTATTTCTTCACCTCTCTATTGTCGTCTTTTGTATTTTTTACCACCCTGTTACAGAGCTGACTCACTTATTTATTTATCTATTTACCTCCTTATTTATTCATTCACTTACGAGTTTATTTTAATTATTTATGTTTTTATTTATTAATTCAATTATTTTCAATGAGTTGAGCGCTCCAGTTTTCATTTCCACTTTAATTTTTAGGCTGTTTTATCTTTTTATTACCTTATTTATTCACTGATATATTTCATTCTTGTTTTTATCTTCTCTATTGTTCCTGTTTTGCTCTTTTACTCCTTCTCACCTCTAGTCCTCATGGTCTCATCATAGGGTCTTTCTCTGCCTGAGTTCTCTTCTCTTTTAATTCTGATTGGTCCGTATGATTATTAATTTTTATTGTTGCTCTCTATTTGATTCACTGCTTGTTTGTTTGTTGATTGTTTATTTGTTTGTTGATTTTGTCCCTGCTGTAAAGCACTTTGCGAACTGTTGTTTTTAAAGGTGCTCTATAAATAAAGTTATTATTATTATTATTATATCCAATCATCATGCAGAAGCCGAGTATCAGGCCCCGCCCACTGCCCCATAGAAGCTGAGCTGATGGGCGGGACAAAGCTCAGTTTTTAATTAATGACCGTCCTGTTTCACACAGTGGAACAACCCACTTCCTGCTTCTGCATTATATTTCTTATATATTGTAAAATACTGTTAATAATACTGCAGACAGGCAAAAGCTCTTTCATTTATTTGTTTTTCATTTTACTTATTTCACTTATTCCCATTCAGATCTTTTTATATATTTTTAATATTGTTAATACTGCTGAAAGGTTCATGCTCTTTCATTTATTTCATTTTATTTCACTTATTCTCATTCAGATCTTTTTATATATTTTTAATATTGTTAATACTGCTGAAAGGTTCATGCTCTTTCATTTATTTCATTTTATTTCACTTATTCTCATTCAGATCTTTTTATATATTTTTAATATTGTTAATACTGCTGGAAGGTTCATGCTCTTTCATTTATTTCATTTTATTTCACTTATTCTCATTCAGATCTTTTACATATGTTAATCTTGTAAATACTGCTGAAAGGCTCATGCTCTTTCATTTATTTTCATTGAATTGTATTTATGTGTATTGTCTATTTTATTCTAATTATTAGAGTTTCATTTGTAAATCTTTCTATGTTTCTCTTGTATCCTGCTGCTGCTGTAAAGCTGAAATTTCCCTCTGTGGGACTAATAAAGGTTTATCTTATCTCTTATTAAATTCTGTAGAAGCTCAGCGTCTGAAAGCTCTGGAGCTGCAGGGATAAATGAAAACGAAGTCGTGTCTGTTTCCTGTGATAAGTCTCTGATTCTGAGCTAAAGATGAACGCGTTCTTGTGCACAAATAGTCAGTGAAATGTACACACAGCGGTAAATAGTTCATCACTTTATTCTTCTGTTTCAGGGGAAGCTGAGCTTCCTTTGCAGTCTCAGAGTAATCACCAGTTTATATCCTGTTTACTGATGACATAGGAGCGCGTAGAGTCTCCTTCAACTCCACAGAGCTGTTAAAACCTTTGTTTAGAAATCCAACGCTGTCTGAAGCATTTTTGAACAGAAAATGATCAGGAAAAGAATAAAACCACCTGAAATTAAAAAGATACTCAGACCAGATTATAATCAGAGGAACTGTGGTCGCTCTGCACAGGGATTAAAAACACATCTCCTTCACATTTATTATGAACTATCAGAGTCTCAGGTGAAACTGATCCACTGCAAACAGGAGGGTAGATGCATTTTAATAAATCCTTACTTTAAGAAGTCGTCATCATCCCCAGCACCTCTCAGAAATCATTTTGCAAATAGTTATTGTCCTCCACACTTTTCAAAACAAACTGACGCCCTTGGTCACAGGAACCATTGCATTCTGGGACGTTTTCACCGACACCAACAGAAAAACTTCAGCATCGTCTGAACTCCAGCTTTAAAATAGTGACGTCAGCTGATGATTAGACAAACAATCAGCTGTTCACTGACACTGACCTGACCTCAGAGTGTGTGTGTGTGTGTGTGTGTGTGTGTGTGTGTGAGGTGTGAAGCTGCAGGACGACAGTGTGAGAACTTCATGCCCGACCTGCTCCTCATCAGCAGGGGGGTCAAAGGTCACACCGTCGTGTTTTTGTCTATCACCTTGTTAAATGAGACACACACACACACACACACACACACACACACACACTTCTCAGACCTCTGTGCTCACTCCTGAGGTGTTTGAGTAACTTCTGCCTGTATTTTGGATCTTCAGCCTCGTCGTCAGACAAACACAGATAATTTCCTCTCACTGCAAAAACTGAAATATTATCAAGTTTTTGTGTTTTACTCTGAGACAGAATTATATTTTTAGGTTGATATGAGCCACATTTAACTGACACATCCAGAAAAAACGACGTCTGAATTTCTTGTAACGAGCAAAAATCTACCAATGGGGTCAGAAAAATGTGATAGTCAGGTTTGTTGTACATCAGAATAAAGTCCTGATACAAGAAACTGTTTTTTTTCTCATTACAAACAATTCAATGTCATTTTTGTGCCTAAACATTTTTGTTTTACTAAGAACGAAACATTAATGCTCATTTAGATTTTTCTTCCTGATCTCCAAACTTCTCCAAGTGAGTGACAGTTTTTCTTTCCTCTGAACATTCGTTTACATGAATTCAAAATACAACAAGAATAAATTAGACTTTTTTTTTGCATGTGTCCAGTGTATTTCACCCATTATTCTGCTCCTGGAAGTTTAATTTTTAGCCATTTAGTCTAAAAATGAATATTTCCTTTATGCTAAAACACTTGGAAACTTCTCAAAACCACTTGTTTCAAGGTTTTTGATGAAAGTTGTTGTGAAAGTTACATAATTTGTGCAAAAGTCCTGTCACAGCTGAGACCTTTGGATCTCATTGTTTATTGATCCATAATCTACAGGGTTATTAAATCCATTTAAATAAACTTGGGTCTGTTGTGTTTGATACGTTCATTTTTTAAATCCTCACTCAATTTTGCATTTGTAAGAATTCAAAACACGATTTTTTTTCTTTTTTCTTGAACGATTTCAGATTAATTCTGGCAGTACAAGGTTGAGTAACATGAAGTTTAAAGAAACTTTAGTGCTTCAATTTTGTATTGAGGCTCTTTTTTTTTTGTCCTGTACCTTTAACGTGCGCTTTAAGAGACTGTGATGAAACTGTCTTTGAGCTGCTCTGAGGTCAGAAATATTCTCTGACTCTCCTGTTGGTCTCATGTTTGTTGGGGGGGGGGGGTCTCCAGCCTCTGCACTGACCCTGAGGTAAACAGTTGTTGACCCCCCCCCAGCTGTTGTCTCCTGTTTAAAGTGTGTATTCAGAGTGACCCCCCCCACTCTGAGAGCAGAGACTGATCCTGGGGCCAAACCACCGTTTTTACCTGGTTAAAAACCAGAGTCCTGAAATAAAACAGGTGAGATCAGAGATAAAAGATAAACAACAGCTCACTCACACACACTCTACTTTTTACCCCCCAACATCGTTTTTGTTGGTTTTCACAGCCTTAAACAAATATATGGTATAAGCATAATCACACACACAAGTGCAAAAAAACAAACACAAACATTTCTCAGGTTAAAATGTATTTCATCACATGTATTTCTTTATTCTATGAAACCTGTGTTATTTGAACACATCTTTAAACTATTAAAATATAACATGTTTTTTTGTGTTTTGGTTCCTCAAACCCCCAAAATGTCAGGTGGTGCAACCGTCCTGACAAGTATCCACAGTAATTAAACTCTAAAAATTGAATGTCAGTTATTGTAAATGGAAATTAAAAATACAGTGGCATTATTTTATGCTTGAACCTTTTTAAATAAAACATTCTTTGCAAATAAAAATAATTTTAAAGCTGTTGAGAAATGTAAANGAAAATGTATGAGTCACTACAGACACTTGAGAGATACTTGCCAATAATTTCACACAGAAAAAATAACAGGAACATATAAATATATTTTCATATATTTGGTTGCACCACCTGACATTTTTGGGTGCTCAAATTAAAAATACTAAAAAATAATGAACCTAAAAACTTTGAAATGTTGGTCAACTACTGAAATCTGTTAGAAAACATAATTCTTCTCTCAGAAATATGTTTTTATCCATTTTCAAAGAACTTTTTAAAAATACATTTTTAGACCCTCTTTTTGTCATTGACCCAAATGTAAAACAATGAAATGAGTTTAAAAAAAAGTTAACAAATATATTAATCAGTAAGTTACATTGGAAGTATTATTATTCATAGAGAGTGATGATAACGATAAAGTTAATTATGACTGGAATGAGTATTTTTTTAAATATCATGATAAAAAACTTTTTACTCTGTTTTTTCTGAATCAGAAAAATTAAAGTGTTCAGAAAAATGGAGACATGTTAAAATCTTTGAGTGTTTTTCTGTGGGTTTGGTTTCCTGTGTCCTCCAGGTGATCCTGCATGTTCACCTGCACCTGGAGAAGTGTGTGTGTGTGTGTGTGTGTGTGTGTGTGTGTGTGTGTGTGTGTGTGTGTTTTCAGCTCCTGATGGATTTCACTTCGTCTGCAGCTTTTTTGTCAAACGTGTGGATGAGCTCAGAGCGACGTAAAGAGACGCTCACACACACAAACACACACCAACACAGCTTTACGTACTCTGCAGACGTCGGTGTGTGTGTGTGTGCTTTGCTGGATTTTTGTTTCCTATTTAAAGTCATATTTTAATATAAAACTTCAAAGTTTTTAATTGTAGAGTCAAACTTTTGTCATTGAAAAGTCAGAATTTTGAGTTATAAAGTTAAAAATGTGGAGTTGATGATGCTAAATTTTGGGATTGAAAGAGATAAAATTTTGAGTTGAAAAGTAAAAAATTTAGAGTCAGTGAATTTGTAATGTTCAGATAAAAAATAACAATTTTGAGTCAATAATGTAGAAATTTGTTATTAAAAGTTGAAACTTTGAGTTAAAAAGTTGAATTTGTGAGATATTAAGTTGTAATTTTGAGTTAATTGAGTCAAAATTGTGAGATAAAAAACAAATTTTTCAGATAATTGCAGGTTGAAATCAGAGAGTGAAGTCAGAACTTTAAGAATAAAAGTTGAAATTCAAGATGAAAAACCAAAATCTGAGAAAACTGACCATATTTGGAAATCACAGCTAAAATCATTTTTAAGATTTGTGGATTATTTTATGGATTATGCAGGATTGACAACAGTAAATCTACCGACAGTTTGTTCACTATTGAGAGAAAATGTTTGTACAAACATGAAAATAACTTTTATTTTTTGTTCCACATTTCTAAACCGTTTTACAAACTGCAAAAAAAAAATAGATTTTTCTGTACAGTAGATTGTAATGAAAATAAAATATTCATTCTTTCATCCATTTATAAAAAAAAGTGTGTGTGCGTGAGCAGAGTCTGATCACAGGGTTCGTTTCTCTGGTTAAATGTCAGATTCAATGTTTTCTTTGATTGTTCCAGTGAATGTGTGTGTGTGTGTGTATGTGTGTGTGTGTGTGTGTGTGTGTGTGTGTGTGTGTGTGTGTGACCTGGATCGCCGTGTGCCTCTAACGCATGAACAGCCTGATTTGCATGTTGGCGTTAAACTGCTCTGAGCTCGTTCTGTGGTTTCACTCTGACGTTTGTGCAGAACAAAAAACAAAAAACTCTCAGCTGTGAACACGCGGAGGGGGCGGAGCTAAACACGACCTCCCTCAGCTGTGACCTCGTCAGAGCTGGTTGAACTCTGCAGAGTTTACTCTCTGAAAACCTCAGATGATCTTCAACCGTCTGTGAAAACGTTTTCAGCCGCTCAGTGAACAAATAAAGGTTTGAGTAAAGGTTACAGTTAGAAACTAAACAGAAGGCACCAGGAACTACACAGAAAAGAAGTAATTATAATAGTCGTGATAATCCAATAAATCAAAACAAGTGCACTTCACCTCCACACCAAACAAAGACGAGGTCAGAGAAGTTACAGACAGTCGTGATGTTTGATTCCTCTGATTCTTTTAACGATCAAATACTGACTAAAACTCAGGCTGATATCAGTTAATAAACTGAAACGATAACGAAACTAATACTGACATTTTTGAAACTGAAACTGAACGACTGACAGAGCAACAGCTGTGACTACACATGTTCACTCTGCACCAACACATTCACTTATTCTAGTATTTTGTGCTGCACATTCTGCACTTACATTTTATGCACCTGTAACAGGTTTATAGATTTACCCACTTGCAAGTTATTTTATGTTTTCTATGGCTGGTCAAACAGCGCCCCCATCAGATGCAGAAGTCCTAACTGAGCATACCACAAATTTTGCACTACCCATTCCACACTTATGGATTCTGCAATTGTGCATTCATTGATTCCACCCAACACATTCTGCACTATTCATTTAGCACTACACATTTGGCATATGAATTTCGCACTTATGGATTCCTTTTTCGCTTATGCATTCATTCATTTTGTACGTACACATTCCACACGTTTTTACACGTTTTACGCTACATCGTCTGCACTACGCATTTTGCACTCCTCATTCAGCACTGATGTATTACACACTTATGCATTCATCATTCGCTCACACATTCATTCATTTTGTACTTATGCATTCTACACGTTCGCATCCATGCTTCACGTTTTGAACGACACATTCTGCACAACTCATTTTGAGCTACTCAGCACTTATGTCTTAATTCTGCACTTAAAAAATTCCACACTTATGAATTCTGCAACTGTGCATTCATTCATTCCATCCTCAACATTTTACGTTACATATTCTGCCTTTCTCATTTTTCCCTGCGCATTTAGCATACGCATTTTACACTTCTAGATTCATTATTTTTGCTGACTCATTCCACACTTATTCCTTTAGTTCATCTTCTAACTTTTAGCTCAATAAAACCAGCTTTCATATGGACAAAACTGACGACAGACTGAAACCTTGTAGTGAACCAGGCTGTAAACATGTTTATTTCTGTTCTGTGAATTGCTGTGTTTTTGTTGTTTCTGCACTCAGCCTCTAGTGGACACTCAGGGAACTGCAGCTTTTAACAGTTAAGCAGAAGCTTCTTATTTCATAAGAACAGTTTCTGCTCGGTCTGAATCCAAAAGGACTCTTAAACTGACTCACACCGACTTCATCAGAAACTGGTTCCTATGATGAAACTCCACAAACACGTCCTGCAGGAGAAACAAAGCAAAACTATTTTTCATTCATGTGACCTTAGAAAATCAGCTGCAGCAACAACCTGAGAGTCTGACTCTGAGTTTTTAACCACAGAGTTTTTAACCACAGTGACTCTAACTCTTTGTGATTCACTGATAAAAACAGATCTGACGTTTCCTCACTCCAGCTTCATCCTGCAGAAACACACGGATCATTTCCTGCAGAGGAAACTTCACCTCAGGTTTCAGTTTTTCAGGGTCAGGTTGAGCAGAGGGATCGGCTCCTGGTTCATACATTCTTCACATTCCTGCTCATTCTCTCTCTCTCTCTCTCTCTCTCTCTCTGCAGCAGTAACTGTCAGTGTGTGTTTGTTAAACCTGCAGAACAACAGGCCAATGATTTATCTTTACTAAGGAGAGTGGATCCAGTAGAACAGTCTGAGCAGGAATGTTCTGTTAAATTAATAACCTGAATGAAACTGAGGTCGTTGTAGTCTAAAAATATGAAACCAGAGTTTTATAAACTGCAGTTCCCTGAGTGTCCACTAGAGGCTGTGCAGAAACAGCAGAAACCACATACACACCCATTCAAAAAGCAGAAATGAAAGTTTACACATTTTTCTATCAGAGTATTTCAACCCTAATTCCACTGATGTTATGTGGACTTTTTTTTGTGCAAATATTTGCTCATTTTGAATTTGCTGCTGCGTCTTGTTCCTAAAAATCATGGACAGGTTGAACAAAAGTTCAAATTCTGAAGTTTACAACTTTGTTTATTTGTTAAGTGTGGAATGCTGGCATTCTACAACTGACTAATCACTTGGTAATTTAACATCTTAGACCAATTCATGCTGTGTTTTTATTAACAACCACAATTTCAATGTGGTTGGGACGTTGTGTAAAATATAAATAAAAACAGAATACATTGATTTGTCCTTTTCAACCTTGATTCAGTTGAATACACCAAAAGACAAGATATTTAATGTTTAAACTGATAAACTTTATTGTTTTTTGTGCAAATATTTGCTCATTTCTGAATTTGATGGGTACGAGACGTTACTAAAAATCTGGTTCAGGTTGAACAAAAGTCTGTTAAAGTTGCTGAAGCTGCAAAAACATCTGTTTGGATCATTCCACATAAATTTAACTTTTAAGCACTTAAATTTGACTTTCATCACTAAATTTGAGTTTTCATCTCATAAAATGACTCAAAACACATAATTTTGAGTTTCAATCACATTATTTTGACTTTTAATCCAATAAATTTGACTTTTTATCATTTTAATTGAACATCTGTTTCTAAAAATTGACTTTTGATCTCAAAGTTTGACTTTAATCTCATAAATTTGACTTTTGATCATATAAATTTCACTTTTAACCACTTAAATTTGACTTTTAATCACTAAATTTGGACATCTTTTTCTCATAATTTTGACTTTTTATCCCATAAATTTGACTTTTCATCTCATAAAATGACTTAAATCACATAATTTTGAGTTTAAATCACATTATTTTGACTTCTAATCTCATAAATATGAGTTTTTATCACTTAAATTTGACATATTTATCTCAAAATTTTGACTATTCATCTCATAAATTTGACTTTTAATCTCATTAATTTGACGTCTATATCTCAAGAATTTGACTTTCCGTCTGAAAATTCAAATTTTTCTCACATTTATTTGACTCTTTCATCTCAAAAGTTTGAGTTCTTTATCCAATATGTTTAATTTTCTATGGGCTATATATGACATTTTACCTCAAAATATGACGTCTTATCTCATAATTTTGACATATCGTCCACAAAATTATGACTCAATATGGGCAACAACAACAAAAACAATCTAAAAAAATCCAAAGTCAGACATCAACAACACACACAAACGCCACCACCGTTCATATTCAGTGTGATGTTTCTGTGTTTGTGATTTATTGGATGAATATTCAAGGTTGATTTTATTAAAGCAGATGTTTGATGTTGACCTGGTTTCTGCAGAATCAGTTTCCTTCTGTGTTTGTGAGTTTTTGAGTTTGTCTCTGAGTCCATGTAAGGACATAAGGACAGGAAGCTGCCGCTCACGTTACTGGAATTGTTGTCGTTCAGGACGAGCTCTGCATTGTTTGAATTCTGTCGTTGGGGGGGAAGAGTCTGAGAGGAGGTGATGGAGGTGATGGAGGTGATGGGGGGTCTGAAGAGGCGGCTGCAGAGACGGTGACTCGATGTCTGTTGAGTCTGTGGGTGAAACGTTTCCGACTGTTTCTGTGTTAATAACCTTCCTCCAGACTGAGAGAAGACGATCCAGAGTGAAAACACAGAGTCTGGATCTGCAGCCGCCGTCTCTGGAAACCAAACAGGAAGTCAGGCGGTCGGCCCCGTGTGTCTGCTCGCCGTGAGGACACGGTGTATCAGGACAGAGCGCCGTGTCTCTGCGGTTTCCTGCAGATGCTTCTGGTCTGGCGAGGCTGCGGTGATGTCATCAGACAGGAATGTGGCTCCAACGCCACCCGAAATAACTCGCCGCGCTCCACCTCTGGGAGGGAGCGACCGGCGGCAAAGAGAGACAAACGTCTGAAACTACGAGAGAAACAAGAAGGAGGAGGAGGAGGAGGAGGAGGAGCAGGTCATCAGGGGATAAAGATTCAGGGAAAACTCCAGGAAAGAAAAACAGAGAGAAGCAGAAACTCTCAGACAGAAGAAGAACAGGACGGTGAAGTTAAACCATTAAACCTGTGCAGACGTTTGCGTCATCGTCGTTATTAAGCCCCGCCCACACTGACATTAAACTCTAACATCCTAATATGCAAATCACAACCAGGAGCAAACAGCTGAAGTCAGAGGAGGTGAAGCTGCAGGATTTAAAGGTCGAGTCAACACAGACGAGAAAATGAAGTTTAAGGTGAAGTGAACCTGCAGCTTCAGAGTTGATTTAAGTTCAGGAAACTTTCACTTCAGCTGTTTGAGTTCACAAACTCAGAGTTAAAGTTCACAGAGGAAAAGATCAGACTCAGCTCAGAGTCTCTGCCTAAACCAAGCAGCAACATCTGAGTCAGGAAAATAAAATCTGTGCTGACGATCTAAAAGTTTGTGTTTGTGTAAAATCTGCTGCAGAAAAAACAGAAACCACAAACACAACAAACCAAAAAAACTTTTACATCAGTGAAACGTTTTTACAGCCTGGTTCAAAAACTATTCTTACAAGAGTAATCAGGTTATGACTTTGACCTCCTAAGTTTACAACTTTACTCTCGATTTTATTCTTGTAAGTTTATGTTTTTACTCTCATAAGTTTACGACTTTCTTTCTTGTAAGTTTACAATATTTTCAACGTAAATGTATGAAATTATTCTCATGAGTTTATGTTTTTACTCTTATAAGTTTACAACGTAATTCTCATAAGTTAAGGACTTTTATTTTGTAGGGTTATGACTTTCTTTTTGTAAGTTTACGACTTTTTTTTTGTTTGTTAATGACTTTATTCTCGTAACAGCGTGAGTCTGAAACACTAATTTTATCTGCAAACACGAGGTCAAATTCAGAGTTTTTATTTTAATGCACAGAAAAACTGTGAAAGTCAGTGACTATTTTATTTTCCTTTTGCAAAACCTTTATAATTTACACCTGCAGGCCACCGTAGCAGAGACATAACAGACTGATCTGCACTGATGCTTCATGCACAAACACCAGATCCTGGAACAGCAGGTTCCCTGACCTCACCTGTGCACCCACCTCCAGGTGAACAGCCTGTTCTGGTAATTAGACAATTAAAGAGTTTGAGGAGAGTTTGAGGAACACACCTGTGCAGCCAGCAGGAGCTGCAGGAACACACCTGTGCAGCCAGCAGGAGCTACAGGAACACACCTGTGCAGCCAGCAGGAGCTGCAGGAACACACCTGTGCAGCCAGCAGGAGCTACAGGAACACACCTGTGCAGCCAGCAGGAGCTGCAGGAAAACACCTGTGCAGCAGGAACACACCTGTGCAGCCAGCAGGAGCTGCAGGAACACACCTGTGCAGCAGGAACACACCTGTGCAGCCAGCAGGAGCTGCAGGAACACACCTGTGCAGCAGGAACACACCTGTGCAGCCAGCAGGAGCTGCAGGAACACACCTGTGCAGCCAGCAGGAGCTACAGGTGTGTCTGTCCCTGCACAAACATTTGATGCATGCAAACGGAGTCAAACCTGAGCAGCAGGAGAGCTCACCTGGAGACTCACCTGGAGACTCACCTGGAGACTCAGCTGGAGACTCAGCTGGAGACTCACCTGGAGACTCAGCTGGAGACTCACCTGGAGACTCACCTGGAGACTCAGCTGGAGACTCAGCTGGAGACTCACCTGGAGACTCAGCTGGAGACTCAGCTGGAGACTCAGCTGGCCTCCAGTTCCTGTAAATTCTTGCTCTGTCTTGCATGAACTGCAGGTTTGAGATCTCCCCAGAGTGGCTCAATGATATTGAGGTCAGGAGACTGAGATGGCCACTCCAGAACCTTCACTTTATCCTGCTGTAGCCAATGGCAGGTCCACTTGTCCTTGTGTTTTGGATCATTGTCATGTGTGAACGTCCAAGTACGTCTCATGTGCAGCTTCTGGGCTGATGAGTGTAAATTTTCCTCCAGTATTTTCTGATAACATGCTGCACTGACACCCTGACCTGAGTTTGACCCAGAATCCTTTGCTGTTACAGAGACGGCTCTATTTAAAGAACAGCAGCTATTTTTATCCCTTTATAACTCAGAGACTTTTTCTTTTTCCTGTTCGCTGGAGTTTGAACCGAGTCCAGGAGTAACTGACTAAACCGTCAGAGGAAACAAAACNCTCCTCCTCTTCTTCTTCTTCTTCTTCTGTGGTGGTGAGCCGCTGGGCAGAGGTGCATCGTGGGAGGTTTGTGTTTCCCAGAATCCTCTGGGTCGGTCACTCGCGTCCAGCGCGGCGATGGCGGCGGCGGCGACGGTGGGAACGTGAGCGGAGACGTCAGGACGGGTCAAAGATCTGAAAATAACCACGAAGCTACGAGACGGTGACCTCACACACTGACGTACGAACCTGCTACTGTGTGTGTGTGTGTGTGTGTGTGTGTGTGTGTGTGTGTGTGTGTGTGTGTGTGTGTGTGCAGAGGTGTGAATCTGACTGCTTCATGAACCTTCTCACAGGAGCAGTGCATTATGGGTCGCTCTCTTGTTAATGGGAGTTTCAGACGCTGCAGCTGCTGTGAGTTTGTTCACACACCTCCAGAGTGTGTGTGTGTGTGTGTGTGTGTGTGTGTGTGTGTGTGTGTCTCATTTAACAAGGTGATAGACAAAAACACGACGGTGTGACCTTTGACCCCCCTGCTGATGAGGAGCAGGTCGGGCATGAAGTTCTCACACTGTCGTCCTGCAGCTTCACACCTCACACACACACACACACACACACACACACACACACACACACACACACACACACTCTGAGGTCAGGTCAGTGTCAGTGAACAGCTGATTGTTTGTCTAATCATCAGCTGACGTCTCTATTTTAAAGCTGGAGTTCAGACGATGCTGAAGTTTTTCTGTTGGTGTCGATGAAAACGTCCCGTGGTCACAGACCTGATTAATGACGTCTCTTAGAAACCGTTTACTTTAAAACAGTTTTAGGCTCAAACCCAAAAGTAAAGTTGTGTTTCAGCTTCTTATTTACACTGAAAAAGCTTTTCGAAGACCTGAAACACTAACTTCTAAAAACGGCCTCAAAACTGAAATCTAATCAAGTCATTCTGTCTTATTTGTAGTAAAAATTGTCTTATACAAGAATTAAACTCGGTGTAAGTGGTCTGGTCCAGTATTTTTACAGAATAAAGTTCAAAAAATTCTGTTTTTACTCCACATTTAACGAACATTGTTCAGTTTTTTTAGTCGGTTACCCTATTCTGCTTAAGTGGGCCCTTCAAAGAACTTTAATCTTTCTACAAAATTTTGTTCTTAGAAAATAGAATAGGGTAACCGTGATTTTTTTCTTTTAAATCATGGGATAAATTAAGTCAAACTTTGGGCTTTAAAGTAAAATAATGAGATAAAAAGTCAAAATTCTGAGGAAAATATTTAAAATCGCGGAATAAATAAACTCAAAATTTGTGTTTTAAACTCAAAACAACAAGATAACAAGTCAAAATTTTGGGTTTCAGTCAAAATTTTAATGGAAAACAAAATTTTAAGTCAATCCAGTCAAAATTATGAGGATAGAAAAGTCAAGACCATGAGATTTAGAGTCATTTAATACTTCTTTTCTCAGACTTATTACTCTATTTTTCAGTCTTTAAACTCCATCTTTCAGTTTTATGAATCTATATTTCAGTTTTGACCCCTTTTTTCAGTTCATTGATAAATGAGCCATAAGACGAATTCACCCGGGAAGTTTCTTGAAATTAGAAAGATGTTTTAAAACAAGAATCTTTTATCTTATCCCATTGGCTGATTTTTTTTTACTTGTTACAAGCAATTGATGCCTCATTTTTGTCTTTAAAAATGATATCAATCTACTGATTTATTCAACACATTTTCAGAAATATTGACTTAAGTCCTCAAATAGCTTTAAATCACTGACTAATTTTCACCTACCTTGGAACTTTAAGACTCAATTAAAGTCCCTTTGACTAGTTTTGTCAATGAGTGACTAATATTAAACGAATACAAATTTAAGTCTTTAGTAAAGTCTTTTTCAATTCACGATTAAAAGTGGGTTAATAATACTTTAAACCACTATTAAAGTTTTGTTCTTAGATTTTTCGAAACGGATTATTGCTACTATAAACGTCTGGTGTGAAGTGTTACTGAAGCTTTTTCTCTGATTCCAGAAAAAGTGCAAGATTTCAGTTTTTGCAGTGTATGAATTTTGTGAAACATCATTTCCACCGTTGCTGTGTAAACGACAAGCCGGAGTTTTCAGTGATAACAGTAATGTCACACTCAGCTTTGTGCAGAAACATTAAACCTCAGAAAAACAACAATGACAACAACAACACTTCCACTTTTGATGGAATCAGAGAAAAAGCTTCAGTAACACTTCACAGGTCTGCAAATATCATCGTTATTAGACAAGATCTTTAGATTCTTGTTTTGAAATTATCACCAAATTTCATAATAATTGGGTGAAAATTAGCACTTAACTTTTTCTGAAATGATTTCTGAATTTAAACATGAGCAAATTATAATCAGTGAGTAACTGTTTTGTTCAGTTTCTCTGAAATTAACTCAGAATTTCAAGGTTGGTAAGTGAAAATTAGTCAGTGATTAAAGCTATATGTGGACTTAAGTCAATATTTCTGAAAATGTGTTGAATAAATCAGTAGATCAGCAGAATAAAGTTACACAGTGATGCTGAGACATGAAATGAATTATTGACCAAGTGTGATTTACTAAAAAGTAAATTCAGGCATAAATCAAAGAAGTTACTGTTCATGTTTGTCCACCAAATTATAATTAAATTGGAGGAAAGTTCAAAAACAAAGAAAGAAAGTTTTTCTGGAATTAAACTGCAGTGTTTTTATGTTAATGCAGATTTTTTTTCACTGTTATTTGAGTTTTAGGGTAAAAAAAAAAAACGTGGTGTAAACCTGAGAGTTTGTGGGTCTGATGAGGTCGACTCTGTTTTGGTGTTTTTGGTGTTTTTAAGTTTTTGAGCCGCAGCAGCAGGAGGGCGAGAGCAGCGAGGGAAGAAACACCCACGGGCGTAAAACGTGTGAAAACTCACAGCTCCAAACAGCACCTGAACGCAGCATCGCAATCCAGAAACCAGACTTCACACGTCTGACTCTGAGCGTGTGTGTGTGTGTGTGTGTGTGTGTGTGTGTGTGTGTGTGTGTGTGTGTGTGTGTGTGGAGTTCCCACACTGCGTCTCCTGCTGTGACCTCCTGCTGAGCTCTGACCTCCCATCATCCTCCTCTTCATCATCATCAGTTTTCCTCTGACTCAGGAAACAGGTCGAGGTCTAATGAGGCCACAGAGTTTTTATCTGAACCATCAGAGTCAGAAAAACTCTTCAGTGAAATAAAAACATCACGATGAAGCAGAAAAATCAAGAGTCAAAGTCCAGTTTAGTCAGTTTTGTCCTCAAGAGGAAAAGAAAATGACTAAAAGTGAACCCCGACTGTAAGGACTAACAGGCATGAATCTGCTTAAATGTTTGTCACAAACTAGAATTTGTTGTTAAAGACATAACAAATTGGTTTTTCTTTAAAAAAAATACAGTTTAAAACACAGTTTCTATCCTTCATTTTCAACTTCTCCCATTTAAATGTTTCGATCTGTTTGTTCAAAGTGTTTTTTTTCTTCACTAAACCTCAAACATCCAATTCTCTGTTTGTGTTTTTCTTCACTTTAACCTTCTCAATCATGAATTATGAAAGTCAGTCTCAGGATTTTTCCCTTTGAGTGTTTTTATTTCTCTTAAGGCATGAAAAAAGTTTGCAACTTTTTTATTTCAAATATTTGTAACTGAGCGTTTAACACTGAATAATTTACAGTTTATAAGCTTTTTCACCCTCAAATGTTTGTCTATAACTTTAAAATATATATATTTGGAAAAATAATAGAAAACATTTTTTTAGGTCCTAGGAAGAATAAAAATATCCTGACACAGACTAATATGAATTTCCACCACATGAACCATTGAATTTAGGAGGAAATAGTTGTTTTTCTCTCATGTAACATGCAGTAAATTGGAAATAACACCAGATATTAAAAGTTTAAAATAATCCAGAAAAAATGGGACTAAGCTCTGACTCAAAGGAGTTTTTTTTACTGTTTAATGATCAAGATAAATAAAATAATCCAGGCAGAGATTTAAGATTAATGAAGTTTGTGAATCAAAGTTAATGAGTTTGATTAATTGTTGCTTATTTTCTGTTTTGGTTTAATGAAAGTGTTTAAACCTGATGAACAGATGTGTGTGTGTGTGTGTGTGTGTGTGTGTGTGTGTGTGTGTGTGTGTGTGGACAGTGAGGGTTGATGGTTTGATTCCCTCTGCAGCTGACGCTCCTGCACTGACCTCAGCAGGTGAAGATTTGACGCCTCAGACCGTGAAAACCTCTCCTCTGATCAGACGCCCCGGGGTCAAAGGTCGACCGAGCCTTCCTGCTCCGTGACCTCTGAGCAAGGCAGACGCTGCAGAGACAGAGTCAGCTGTCACAGCGGAAACCGCACAGGCCGCTCTGACTCACTTCATCATCATCAGCCCGCCAAAATAAACTCTGACACGTTTGTAAGCGCGGTCAGAAAAAACTGAAACCATGATGAAACATGAAGCAGGAACCTTCAACCCACACGGTTACCATGACAGAGAGACTCAGCACGAGCTCACACACACACACACACACACACACACACACACACACACACACACACACACACACACACACACACACACACACAGCCTGGTGTGTTATTAATCCCGTCTCCGTCCTCTGAGAATGTGGCACAATAATGAAATTTAAATAAAAGAAAACTCGTTATTTATTTTTTTAAATCACATTTCTTAAGAATATTGTCTATTGGGGCAAAACTTACTTCAAAGAAACTTTTAAAAGTACAGTAATTTTGTTTGATTATTCTGTGATTCTTTGCTGAAAAATTAGAAGTGTCGTTATTTGATCCAAGGTAAAAAATATATATATACATCAAAGAAAATTTAACTTTCTCCTTTTATCTTTGAACTTTCAGGAAAATGTGTTTTAATTTTTTTTTTTTTTTTTACATAGAAAATGTTCGAAAAAAAAATTTGATGACAGATTGAGGAAAAGAAATTCCACAAAATCAGAACATTTACAAAAGATTCAGCAGATTTTTGTGAAGTTGTAAGTTCTCTGGGATATTTGTGTTGATTTTTTTTTATATACAAGTTTAACATTTTTAAGAAATTTAAACTTTAAGTTATTTAGAAACAGTGATGATGGAGAAGCTGGGATGTTTGAAGACCGAATGTTTTTTGTTACCATCATCATAGAGTGTGACCTACACACACACACACACTCTGCAGCAGCAGGAAGCTTCATGTGGACGCTGAGCTGCAGGTGAGCTCACCTGACTGCGCCGCAGGGAAACACGAGTTTTCAGAGCGTGCAGCGAGCAGCAGCAGGTCGCTGTGGTCGCTGTGGCGAAGGAGGACGAGCCGTGACGGAGAGGAAACTCTGTGTGTGAGCGTGTGTGTGTGTGTGTGTGTGTGTGTGTGTGTGTCATCGTCAGAGCTGTGGGTGAGAGTTTCTGTTTCAGTGGGACCAAAAACAGAGACGCAACAGAAACTTCAAACCTGCAGCTTCACTGATGTGATGAAGCTGAAACTTAGAGACAAAATTTAATCCAGGACAAAGTCACTGCTCACACACACACGAACAAAACAAGCTGAAAAGGAAAAGATTTGCAAAAAGACTCATAGTCTCATAGTCTTAGAATAGATCAGAATAGAAATCAGAAATCAGAATTTACTTTATTGTCCCGTCAAGGGAGATTGATGCTGCAGCAGGAACACACAAAGGACAAGAGACAATGATAATAGTAAAAAGTCTAAAATACAGAAATGATAAACAACACAATGACTAAAAGAGGTAGGATAAGAAACACCGTACACATATAAAGGTGATGACATGTTTAGACCCAAGCTCAAACCAAAAAATGGAAAGTTTTTCACTTTTTTCACTTTCACACATGATGATTTTTTTCTGGTTCAGGTTTTTCCAGGTGCAGGTTTAACTTCCTGATGTCTGTGAGTTTCATTAATCTCCTGATCTGATCATGTTTTCTGTTTTTACTCAGAGAGAAAAACACGAAGCTGCAGAAAAAAACACAAGACTTTGTGTGTGTGTGTGAGTGTGTGTGTGTGTGTGTGTGTGTGTGTGTGAGCAGCATAACACANCACACACACACACACACACACACACACACACACACACACACACACAGACACCTGCATTAAACATGAGGCTGTTGGTTTCGGTTTCTGCTTCCTCCTGGTTTCAGCTGCAGGTTTGAGGGTAAAACACAAAAACATTTTTCTACAGAAATTTAAGTTTATTTTTCCTGATGACGACGTTTGTTCTTCAGGATCTGAGACACAAAAATAAAAACTCTGAATCAGATGTTGAGATCAGCTGCTCTCACTCTGAACCTCTGTGTCCTAAAACAGCTGTTTGTTCCTAGAAGGAGTTTCATGATTCACACACACACACACACACACACACACACACACACACACACACACACACACAGAGTTCCTGGAAGGTGTGTGTTAACGTGTAATTTAACCAGAAACATGTCAGAGTGAAACAAATAAATCCAGATTAAACCTATAAACTTTTTTATTTGCTGAATTTTTTTTTCTCAACCTGAGGGTCGTGACCCCACAGAAGGTCGCCTGGAATCCAAACAGGGTCCTCTGAAATATGTGGAAAGTGATTAAATAAAGAAACTAAGAAAAATATTTTCTTTAGTGTTCATTATTCTTCTTTTAAAACTAAACACAGCACACAGAACATGTTTTCTGTGTTTGAGTGAAATTATCATTGGTATTTTAGTATTTTTATCATTTTAATATGAAGTATTTAATGACATTTCAGTGTTTTAGCACTACTAAGTAAAATCCTATTGAATATTTCAGCATTTTTGGATATTATTTGTAAGTGTTTTGTTATATTTTGTATTTAATCATGAATTATTTAGGAATTTTCACCATTTTAACATGAAGTTTTTGAGAACTTTTAAAATTTAAGCATTTGAAGTATTATATTATTGAATATTCCGGTGGGGTTTTTTTTAATTTAATTATTTTGCATTTTAGTATTAATAGTATTTGATATCAAGTTTTACAGACTTTTAGTACTTTAGCATTTATAGTATAATATTATTAAAAATTCAGTATTTTTCTTATTTTCTATTAAGTATTTCAGTATTTTTTTGTATTTAATGATTCAGTTTTTTGGTATTTTTTCTATTTCGCCGTTAAGTATTTTTATAGTATTTTAATGTCTAAACAGTTTGTTATATATTTTTATTTTCCTGGATTCAGTATTTTATCATTTTC
The DNA here is from genome assembly GCA_008086565.1 of Thalassoma bifasciatum. Classification (NCBI taxonomy): domain Eukaryota; kingdom Metazoa; phylum Chordata; class Actinopteri; order Labriformes; family Labridae; genus Thalassoma; species Thalassoma bifasciatum. Next base: position 5,069 of record RPOG01004022.1, on the reverse strand, counting down.
AGCTGCAGAATGAATTTACTGTGCAAAACTGAACTTTGTTTTATAGCTTTGTCAACAGTTATTTTTGTTGTTTCCTGCTTTTTGTGCCTGTTAGAAAAACCCAAATCTTTAGAAAATCATCTCCCAAGAATCACATGAAGAAGAAAATTCCTTCATGAAAATCTGTTTTTATTTTACTATTTTATAACTTCATGTTTTTATCAGTTTATAGAAAGATTCAGAGATTTATGTAACACAAGAAAAATGGAGCAAATCTGCAAAAACTTCCTGCAGCTTCTGTCTGTGATTGAACCAGATGTCATTATCAATAAGTGTGTGTGTGTGTGTGTGTGTGTGTGTGTGTGTGTGTGTGTGTGTGTGTGTGTGTGTTAATATCATCCCACACACTCTTCACACTCCTCCTTGACATTTCCTCTCCGTCATTTCCTCTTTCTCTCTCCGTTGTTCATTTCAGCAGCTTTCATTTCTAAATGACGAGTGTTTTTCAGCTTCATAACCAGCTGTGTGTGTGTGTGTGTGTGTGTGTGTGTGTGTGTGTGTGTGTGTGTGTGTGTGTGTGATTGTGTGATCTAATAAATCCATATTTGGGCAGAAACATCTGAGGAGCGTCTGACTGTGATTGGTTGAATCAGCTGTCGATCAAAGTGATGGACTTAGAGCTGGTTTAGATAATATTAAGGGCGTTGTAGTTCATGCTCCAGCCTGCAGGGGCAGCACTGAGCACGTGGACACTCAGAGACATGAAGCAGAAAAGAACTAAAAGTGATGTTAGTTTAACTGGAAACATTTTCACACGTCTGAAGTTTCAGTAAATTAATGATCATTGGTTTGTTTTCACACACACTCCCTCCACAACCACAACCACACACACACACACACACACACACACACACACACACACACACACACACACACTGAGGCTCTGTGGGGCCTGGGAAACAGACTTAGTTCACACACACAACCCCCAGATTTCATTTAAACTCTTTTTGGAAATCATGGACAACATTAATGCTGAAAGGTACAAACAGGTTTTGGAGCAACATCTGCTGCATCCAAGACACTTTGTCTTTTTCAGGGACGTCCCTGATTATTTCAGCAAGACAATGAAACCAAGACACATTCTGCTGGACAATGTTGTCGCACCGAGGCATCATCTTCTCACGTCGATTTACAACAAGTAGTTGTTCTTACACTTTCTTAAGCAGCTCCAAAGCTTCAACAATTAGTGTCCTCAGTTCACAAACACTGAACCAGTTAAAGGAAAGAGGAGGAAACAGAGGAAACATCAACCTGAACAAGACTTTTAGGAACAAACAATAAAGTTTCTCAGTTTGAAGAATAAATATCTTTGTGTTTGTGGTGAATTCACATGAACGAAGGTTGAACAGGATTAAAAAATCATTGTTTTCTGTTTACGTTAAACGCAATGTCCCGTCTTTAGTGGAGTTGTTGTCGTCGTCGTCGTTGCTGTTGTTGTTGTTGTCGTTGTTGTTGTTGTTGTTGTTGCTGTTTTTGTTGCTGTTGTTGTTGTTGTTGTTGTTGCTGTTGTTGATATTGATGTTGTTGTTGTTGTTCCTGTTGTTGATATTGATATTGTTGTTGTTGTTCCTGTTGTTGATATTGATATTGTTGTAGTTGTTGCTGTTGTTGTTGATATTGTTGTCCTTTTTGTTGTTGTTGTTGTTGATGATGTTGTCGTTGTTGTTGTTGTTGTTGTTGATGTTGTAGTTGTTGCTGTTGTTGTTGTTGATGTTGTATTGTAGTTGTTGTTGTTGCTGTTGTTGACGTTGCTGTTGTTGATTATGATGTAGTTGTTGTTGTTGTTGTAGTTGTTGCTGTTGCTGTTGTTGTTGTTGTTGTTGATGTTGATGTTGTTGTTGTTGTTGTTGTTGTTGTTGTTGTTGTTGTTGTTGTTGTTGTTGTTGCTGTTGTTGTTGTTGTTGTTGTTGTTGTTGTTGTTGTTGTTGTTGTTGTTGTTGTAGTTGTTGTTGTCTTTGTTGTTGTTGCTGCTGTTGTTGTTGATGTTGTTGTTGTAGTTGTAGTTGTTGCTGTTGTTGATATTGATATTGTAGTTGTTGTTGTTGTTATCGTTGTAGTTGTTGTTGTAGTTGTAATTTGTGTTGTTGTTATTGTAGTTGTTGTTAATGTTTTAGTTGTTGTAGTTGCTGTTGTTGTTGTAGTTGTTGATGTTGATATTGATGTTGTTGCTGTTGCTTTTGCTGTTGTTGTTGCTGTTGTTGTTGATGTTGTTGATGCTGTTGTTGTTGATGTTGTTGTTGCTGTTGATGAAGTTGTTGCTGTTGTTGTAGTTGTTGTTGTAGTTGTTGTTGTAGTTGTTGTTGTTGCTGTTGTTGTTGTTGTTGTTGTTGTCTCTGAACAGTGGTTCCTTATGAAGCTCCATGTTAAAATAAACTCCAGTTTTCTCCTGGTTTGACTCACTCTTCAGAATCTATGACCTGAGGGTTTTCAGAGACGGGGGTTTGGATTGGGGGGGGGTCCCTGTACCTGTATGCAAATCCTGCCCCCCCTCCCCCCTCCCACCAGGGGACGCCGCCTGCAGGCCCTGAACATGTAAAGTCAGATTTGCATGTTTTCTCTGATGACTCTGACTGTGACTCATCTGCAGCCGCTGACACATGACAGCAACGACAGCGACGGCGTTTTTCTCGCCTCCTGTTTGAGCTGCAGATTAAAACGGCGTTTTTGAGGAAGGTGTTTGGAGACGTTGAGCCTGAACCAACATTTAACAGTTTGTTTAACTCTGTGACTCAGACTCTGACCTTTTCCTGCCGCTCGGAGCGTCGACGCTCCGACGGAGGAGACGAGGAGGAGGATCAGGTCTGACTGATCTAAAAACTGTCCCCCGCAGGCTCCTGTAGTCTCACTTCCGTCGTGTTTCCGTCCTGAGTTGCTGTTGCAGCCTGAGGCGAACGTTTCCATTCCTCCTTTTGTCCTTTGTCTCCTCTTTCTCTGCTTTTCTCTGTGCAGCAGGTTCCTCCTGATCCTCGCTCGTCCTGCAGGTTTCTCTCCGGATAAACTCACACTCCTCCTCCTCCTCCTCCTCCTCTTCTTCTTCCTCCTCCTCCTCCTCCTCCTCCTCCTCTTCTTCTTCCTCCTCCTCCTCCTCCTCCTCCTCCTTCTCTGCTGACACAGATTTTTTAAAAGAAATCCTTTACATAACCTGCTGCAGAGGCATTTGTTCTGGTTGAAGTCCCAGTTTGGTTCCATGTGTTGCAGCTCGAAAATCTCTGCCTGGACTTTTTTGTTTTTCTCGACCATAAAACAAACAAAATAAAAAGTCCTGTGAGTCAGAGTGTAGGCCCATTTAATCTGGAATACTTTAAAATTTCAATATCTGGTGTTATTTCCAATTTGCTGCATGTTCTGTGAGAGAAAAACACTTTAAACTGAAGAAAAACACGAACAGAGAATTGGATGTTTGAGGTTTAGTGAAGAAAAAAAAACTTAAAACAAACAGATCCAAATATTTTACAGGATGAGTTGAAAATGTGAACATTAACAAACATATGTGCACGAACATTTATGAGGTTTTTTTCTCTTATTTTGTATAAAATAGGTATTTAACAGCATAATTAGATCCTCCAGCATCTCACAGCTTCTCCCTCTCTTTGCATAAAAGCCACTGAAGGATGTTTTCTCTTCTTCATGACAGAAAAACTTCTGTATTTATAAAGTTTAGCAACAATAAAAACCTCAAATCAGGCTCAAACTGCACAAAAAGGACTGCAAACACTTTTCTGAGACCGTAGAAAATCTTCATGTACTAGGACGTTACTCTGTCCTACGTATCATCGACATTAAAATACGCTCATGTTGTGCAAATAAAACTCGGTACATCCGTCCAAAAGAGTCAGCACAAAATACAAGCATCACATTAGGTATATGGAGTAAAAACTAGACAGAAAAAGCTTCATTCATTCATCTATCTTCACCTTTTCTCTCATGAAGTTGCTCCTTTTTTCTCAGTTTCATTCAGAAACTTTAGAGGAGGTTTTATAACCGGGGAAAATCTTCTTTTTGACATTTTTGGACAAACTCTCTTTTCTCTGTGGTCTGTGTGTTTATTCACAGGTTTCCTTAAATGCTGTGAAATTATTATAATAGCTGCATATTTGCTAAAAAAGAGCAACGTCTCAGCTTTCAGAAACCGTTGAAGTTTTTCTGATTGTGTGAACGGAAAACTTTATTTATACAGCACATTTTTAAATCAACTGCAGTGACCAAAGTGTTGTACAAGCTTAAAAACATGACTGATAAAAACACAATCAATAAAACAAATGGTTAATAAAATCATTTTAAAGAACAGTGGTTAGGTAAAACGACAGAAGAAAGAGCCACAATAAATAAAAAGTGGAGTAAAGGACGTTTAAATGTGTCTGTGCCGACACATTCAGAGTTAAATAGGTTCATCATTTCCAACATAAAAACACAGAAACATGAATCCAGGTCAAAACTTTAAAAGCCGAGTCATCTTTACCCCTGTGTGTGTGTGTGTGTGTGTGTGTGTGTGTGTGTGTGTGTGTGTGTGTGTTTAAATGTGTTTGCAGAAACATGAAGCAGCTCGGGGACATAAACAGACTTTAACTGTCGTGTTTTATCTTCCTCCTTCAGGTCGTCGCTGCAGATTCTCTTGTTGCTGTTTGACTCAGAGACGTGTGTGTGTGTGTGTGTGTGTGTGTGTGTGTGTGTGTGTGTGTGTTTGAGGACGTTCAGGTGAGAAAAATCAGCAGGTGTGAATGTTCCTCAGGTCCCTGACGATGAACTCTTCCCCCTTTTTCCACTAAACTGGTGCTGGTCTTAGTTCAAGTCCAAAAGTCAAAATTTAAACTTTTAATCTCTACTACTCGCCTCCACAGACGCCAGTTTTTAGTACCTGCTCTACCCTGGTTCTAAGAGAGTAAAGCTGATACTAAAAGGTGACGTGGACGGACTGCCGGTCACTCATTGGTCAGAGAATGTCGTCTCTGCAGCTTCTGACTCTGAACAAATCACTTACAAGAGGCAAAGGAATAAGTCAGCGACGGGTTTTTAATGACATTTAAACCTGA
>RPOG01004021.1:27308-51486 GCA_008086565.1 Thalassoma bifasciatum | reverse complement strand
TAATCCGCTTAATCTCAGCACGTCCCCATGGAGTCGTCTCAGACCCAGTTTGATCTCTGCGCTGTGTGTGTGTGTGTGTGTGTGTGTGTGTGTGTGTGTGTGTGTGTGTGTGTGTGTGTGTGTGTAGTCTGAGATTAGGATGAGAAGCAGCAGATGATGATGATGATGATGTGGGAACAGTTTTACCTTCAGTGAACTCTTCGTCTTCTTCTTCTTCTTTCTTCTTTAGTGGTTTGTTCCTGATGCCAACTTTCCACACACACAGGTGAGCCTCACACACACACACACACACACACACACACACNTGTGTGTGTGTGTGTGTGTGTGTGTGTGTGTGTGTGTGTGTGTGTGTGTGTGTAGTCTGAGATTAGGATGAGAAGCAGCAGATGATGATGATGATGATGTGGGAACAGTTTTACCTTCAGTGAACTCTTCGTCTTCTTCTTCTTCTTTCTTCTTTAGTGGTTTGTTCCTGATGCCAACTTTCCACACACACAGGTGAGCCTCACACACACACACACACACACACACACACACTGATGTTGATGATCTCTTTCATCTCTTTTCTCTCAGATTTCCCCGCCGGTTGTTTGACTCCCCGTCAGAGTTAAACGCTTCGTGGTCGGATCAGTTTTCCTCTGATTCTCCGTCGGTGGGCGGAGCCTCGGCGGCGTCTGGAGTTTCTTTGATCAGCAGCAGAAACATTAAAGTGTGAAAAGATGTTTGTTCATTACTGAGGTGATTTCAGAGGTGATTTAGAGCCGTGAGCAGACGCTGCAGGGTTCATCGTTTCCTCTCAAACTCTTCACCTCAACTTTTTACTTTCAGCTCTGATCNTGCCAACTTTCCACACACACAGGTGAGCCTCACACACACACACACACACACACACACACACTGATGTTGATGATCTCTTTCATCTCTTTTCTCTCAGATTTCCCCGCCGGTTGTTTGACTCCCCGTCAGAGTTAAACGCTTCGTGGTCGGATCAGTTTTCCTCTGATTCTCCGTCGGTGGGCGGAGCCTCGGCGGCGTCTGGAGTTTCTTTGATCAGCAGCAGAAACATTAAAGTGTGAAAAGATGTTTGTTCATTACTGAGGTGATTTCAGAGGTGATTTAGAGCCGTGAGCAGACGCTGCAGGGTTCATCGTTTCCTCTCAAACTCTTCACCTCAACTTTTTACTTTCAGCTCTGATCAAAATTTAAACCTGTTTTTATTCTTTTAAACATTTAAACTCTTCCTGAGGACGTGAGAGGAGAGAAAAGAGTCAGAGGAAAGTTTACTGAGCTCAGAGTTTGCACATCAGATCATTTATATTTAACACTTTATATAAAGAAACTGAATAAAGCTGATGCAGCAAAAAGAGGATAAAACACAAAACAGCTGATGGTTCATTTATCGTCTGTTTGTAAACACTCCAGATTCTCTGAATCTTTTGATGATATTATGGTCTGTAGATGATGAAATCCATCAATTCCTGAGAATCATTGTTCCTTAACTGTTGGACTGTTTGCTCACGCAGTTGTTGACAAAGTGGTGAACCTGGCTCCATCATTTTGGGGATGATGCTCCTTTTATACCCAATCATGACACTCACCTGTTTAAATCAACCTGTTCACCTGTGGAATGATCCAAACAGATGTTTTTGCAGCATCAGCAACTTTAACAGACTTTTGTTCAACCTGAACAAGATTCTTAGGAACGAGTAAAAACAATAAAGTTTGTCACTTTGAACAATAAATACCTCATCTTTGTATCGTATTGAATTTAGGTTAAACATAAGAGAAAGAGAGTCAGTCTTGGTTAGGTTGTGTTTCATCAACTGTGTCTGTCACTTCCTCCATTGTTGACTCTCTCATGGTTCCTGAAAGTTGCTCAGTGAAGCAACTTTCAGTGACTCAGATAAATCCATGAACACGAGCGTTTCTCAAACTGAAGTCGGTCTCAGCCCTGACAGAAAACTGTGCAGGACTTTGATCAGATTTGATTTAAGGGTCTGGACTTTGTGAATCTGGTCTTGGCCTGAGTGTGACCTCGGGCAGAAGAGCTGGTTCCCCATTAGTCTGCAGCGGCGGTGGCGGTGGCGTGCGTGCGTGGCGGCGTGCGTGAGGCCGTGTCAGAGATAATTGAGTGTGGATGAACATTTCATTGTGTCTGAACGAGTCCGAGAGCATCAATAAAGCAGGAAGAGGAGGAGGAGGAGGGAGCGGCGCCCCCTGCAGCTGGACCGGCGGCCGCGGAGCCTCATTAGTGACCATCAGAGTCTGGAGTCTCTCAGAGAGACGGGGGGAGGAACTCACCCCCCTCCAACCGCCATCCTGCTCGCCACGCTCGTCCTCGTCTTCTTCTTCTCTTGTTTTCTCTTATGTAACAGCAAACTGTCACCCACAGAGACAATTTAATCACACACACACACACACACACACACACCTCGTGTTTGTGTTGAGCAGCAGATAAAAGTCGGCTGCATCGTGACAAACAAACACGGCGCCGCTTTTCAAACGCTCCTTAATGTTTCAAAGGAGGAAAAAAAATCCACGCCGTGCCGCACGCTAAAAACTTTCCTCCTCAAATTTTCCGTTTCCTCACGTCTCTGATCGACACAGGAAGCTGTGAGTGTAAAACCGTCTGGAACGTACAGATATCAGAGTCCAGGCGACAACTTACGAAGGGAGGGCGCCAAAGAACGGGCGCTAATGAACGCCGGCCATCTGACACCCACCAACAGACGCCCAGTAACACACGCACGCCAATGACGACCACCAACAAAAGCCACACAACTTCAGATGCTTAACACCAACACACGCCAAAGGATGGACGCCAACAGACGCCAACAGACGCCAACAGACGCCTTTAGAGGCCAATGGTCACCCACCAACTGACGCCAGTAGATGACAACTATTATACATCATCAGACAACAACAGGGGCCCGCCAATGGATGCCTACCTACAGACGCACGCCAACAGAAACACACTAACTGACACCAACAGATGCCAACAGACACCCACCACCAAAAACAACGCCAACAGACACCCACCACCAAACAAAAGCCAACAGACACCCACCACCAAAACAAAGCCAACAGACAACCACCAAAACAAAGCCAACAGACAACCACCAAAACAAAGCCAACAGACAACCACCACCAAAAAAAGCCAACAGCCACCCACCACCAAAAAAAAGCCAACAGACAACCACCACCAAAAAAAAAGCCAACAGAAACACACTAACTGACACCAACAGATGCCAACAGACAACCACCACCGAAAAAAGCCAACAGACACCCACCACCAAAAAAAAGCCAACAGACACCCACCACCAAAAAAAGCCAACAGACACCCACCAACAAAAAAAAGCCAACAGACACCCACCACCATAAGAAGCCAACAGACACCCACCACCAAAAAAAATGCCAACAGACACCCACCACCAAAAACAACGCCAACAGACAACCACCACCAAAAAAGCCAACAGACACCCATCACCAAAAAAAGCCAACAGCCACCCACCACCAAAAAACAGTCAACAGACACCCACCACCAAAAAAAGCCAACAGACACCCGCCAATTGGCACTAATTGGCTCACCCCATAGGTCGTACACCAATGGACGCATGCCAACGGGGAAGCCAACTGATGCACAACATCGGATTCATGTGATTGGATGCCAACAGACGCCAATGGATACCAATTGTTACAAAGCAATGGACGCCAATTGACAAACACCAATGAATGACCACTAATGGCCGTCCGCCAACAGACACCAACAGATGCACACAAAACTGACCCCAATGGACGAACACCAAAGGACGCCAATGGATACACGCCAACGGGGACGTGGACAAATGCTCCCTAACTGACGTACACCATCATATGTGACTGGACGCCAACCAATGCCAATGGACTGGAACAGCCGCCAATGGACACAAATAGATACCAATGGATGTTAACAGACGCCGATGGATGACAACTAACAAATGTCACCAGACAATAACATGGATGTATCCAGTTGACACCAACTGACGCCAACTGACGCACCCCAACGGAGACGCCAACAGATGCCAACGGACTCCAACCAATGCACACCAACAGACCCACACAAATGGTCACCAACAGATACCAACTGTCACAAAGCAATGGTTGCCAGTTGACAAACACCAATGAATGACCACTCATAGTCACTGTCAGATGCTAGTGATTGGTCGCCAGCAGATGCCAGTGGTCACCAGTGGACTTCGATGGATACCAAGTGTCACAAAGCAATGATTGCCAACTGACAAAGTCACCTGCCAACAAACACCAACAGACACTGATGGATGACGACTAACAAATGTCATCAGACAACAACATGGATGTATCCAGTTGACACCAACTGACGCCAGCGGAGACGCCAACAGATGCCAATGGACTCCAACCAATGCACACCAACAGACCCACGCAAATGGTCACCAACAGACGCCAAAGGACGCCAAAGGACGCCAACGGGCACCAACTGAGGTCAACAGACTCGTGCTTGACGCCGTGCTTCACACTAAAACTTTCCTCTTCACATTTTCTGTTTCCTTTCGTCTCTAATAAAGATATCAGAGTGCACTTTGTGATGATTGTAGATGACCAGCTGCAGAGCGGCGAGCTGACACTCGTTGGGTAATTTAATAAGAGTTAATAAGTCTGTTCCCGTGGCGTTCCCGTGGCGTTCCTGCAGAGCGAGCTCCTCTTTGTGTCGCTGAGCTCAGAGCTCATTTACCCGCTAATGAAGCTCAGAGCGCCGTCAGAGGGACCTCGCTGTTCTTCACACAAACCTCCAGACACAACGATGGACGCTCGCCATCAGATCTCCTGACTCACCTTAAAGGACGGAGACAAACGTGACATCACAATTAAAAACTGTTCATTTTATCAACAGACGATAAATAAACATTCAGTGTTTGAACCTTTTAGCTTCAGTTTTTCCTCGTTGGGTTTCGTTTCCTCGTCTCCTGGTTTGGATGATTGAGATTCTTTTAACGACATCGTTTCCTCGTTGGCCTTCGAGCATCTGTAGAGTTAAACAACAGGAGTGTGTGTGTGCGTGTGTGTGTGTGTGTGTGTGTGTGTGTGTGTGGTCTGCAGAGGCTCGCTCTCTTTGTGTTTAAAATCTATTAGCATCAAAGTAAACAATGATACACACACACACACACACACAGGACATGCTGCTCTGAGTCTGTGTGTGTGTGTGTGTGTGTGTGTGTGTGTGTGTGTGTGTGTGTGTGTAGGTAATGCAGAGGTAAAGGAATCCTGACATGTCTTTCAGCCAAATCAACAACAATAAAGTGTCTTAACCCCGTGTGACTCCTGACTCTACTGAGCATGCTCAGTAGAGTCCGTTCCTCTGTGCGTGGACTCAGGATTGTTTTGGTTTCACTGCAGTGCATGCTGGGAGAACTTATTCATCTCCACAGTCATAACCCATTAGTCTGCAGAGTTAGAGACAAAGAAGGTGAGTTTACCTGTGACAGGTGTGTGATGGTCAGTCAGAGATGAGTTTACCTGTGACAGGTTAAAAATTTAGAGATAAAAGTCAGATAATCAGAAAACAAGATAAAGAATTGGAGATTAGTCAAAATATTGAGAATATAAAGTCAATTTAATCATAAAAAGTCCAATTTAGAGATAAAATGTTGATATTTTAGTTTAAAAGGTTAAAGCAATGAGGTAAAAGCAACATTAAATTTTTAGATTGTCATTTCAAAATTTTGAGATAAAAAGACTTTTTTTAGTATAAACAGTCAAAGTTGTGGGATAAAAAGTGACATTTTTTAATTAAAAGTAAGGAAGCTGAGATGGTTATTTCAACAATTTCGAGATAAAAAGTCAAATAAATTAGATAAAAGGTAACATTTTTGATAAAAAGTCAAAAATCTGAGGATATAATTTCAAAAAGTTAACACAAAAAGTCAAATTATAGGATGACACAATGAAATTTTGAGATAAAAAGTCAAAATATTTAGAATCTATAGTCAAAATAATTCGAAAAAAGTCCAATTTAGAGATAAAAAGTCGATATTTTAACACAAAAGTCAAAGTAATTACGTTAATGTGACATTTCTTGGTAAAAATTTAAAATCTTTATATTATTGTTCAAAAGTTTTGAGATAAAAAGTCAAAGAATCAGTTGAAAACTTAAAATTTTGAGATGAAAGTCAATTATATGAGAGGAAAGGTGAGAATTTTTGATAAAAAGTCAAAACTTTGAGGATATAATTTCAAAAAGTTAACACAAAAAGTCAAATTATCAGATGACACAATGAAATTTTGAGATAAAAAGCCAAAATATTAAGATTATTTAGTCAAATATTTTCTTTTTAAATTCGAATGGTCAAAGTTATAGCAGAAAAAAATATTGAGTCAATAGTTTGAGGTAATGAAAAGAAAATTATGCAGAAAAAAATGCAAATTTCTAAGACAAAGTTTTGACTTTCTATCCAAAATTTTGACATAAAAAGGGGGAAAATATCTTCTCCAAGCCAGTTTTTCAATTATTTATATTGTTTATATTTTCAATTCAAACAGTAATGGAGTATTTTAGATAAATGTTTGTTATGAAGCTGCTTTAAAGTTTTTGAGGATCTTTGGGGATTTTTGGTTGAGGGTCAAACGTCATCGCTCCTCGTTCTCTAAACTCTTCTTTGCTGCTGCAAACGGCCAAGCACCAACATCCGTCCTCCCTCCAACTTCCCATCATTCCCTGCTCCATCCGTCGTCCACTCCACCGTCCCGGGTGGCGGGGGAAACGGCGAGGAGGCCGAGGGAGCGAGGGAAACAGCGAGGAGGCAGAGGGAGCGACTTTATCTGTGAACATCCGTAAATCCTGCAGAGGAGTCCAGGACTCATTTCAGCATCTGTGTGTTTTAGAGGAGAGAGATCTGTGGACTGTATATATATATATATATGTGTGTGTGTGTGTGTGTTTGTTTGCCTGGAGGTTTGTGTGTGTTTGTGGGTGGGTGTGTGTGTGTGTGTGTGTGTGTGTGTGTGTGTGTGTGTGTGTGTGTGGGATGGAGGCTGGTATCACAGTCAGTTTATCAGCATCTGGCTCTGATTGGAATTGGGCCTGAGGACAGAAAAGTAATATAGTGTAGAAGTGAGATCTGCTCTCATCAGATCCCAGGGCTCAGTGTGTGTGTGTGTGTGTGTGTGTGTGTGTGTGTGTGTGTGTGTGTGTGTGTGTGTGTGTGTGTGTGTGTGTGTGTGTGTGTGTGATAGGCTGCAGAGGTTACGCTTCAGTCTGTCTGTCTCTGTTTGTTTCTCTCTGTAAAGTCTTTTCTGCTCCTCCCACACATCAGAGTCTGCAGAGTAAAAAATAAAAACAACTTTAAAATATTTTCTCTCTGACTGTCAACACTTTACATTTATTATTCTAAACTTAAACTCTTTGTCGGCCCCAGAAAGTAGAAATGTTTGATACTACAGATTCTCTCTCAGATTAACACTGAATCAAACTCAGGCTCATAACAGAGAAACTGATATGACTGTTAACTATTTTAACACTAAGATCAAAGAACATGATTTTTTCTGTTTGTGAAGCTTGAACTGACTGAATGACTGAGTGGCACCTATGCAGGCATTCTGCACTTACACATTCATTCTGCACTTACACATTCATTCTGCGCTTATGCATTCATTTATTTCACATTCACAAATTCCATACATACACATTTTGCACATACGTGTTTGCACAAACACATTCCATACAAAGGCATTTTGCACTTACGCTTTCAACATAAACACATTCTGCACTTACACATTCATTCATTTCACACTTACACATCCTGCACTTATACATTTTGCACTTACACATTCTACACATACGCATTCATACATATAAATTTTGCACTTACACATTTGCACATACACATTTCACACATGCACATTCTGCTCTTACACATTCATTCATTTCACTCTTACACATTTTGCATTTATGGTTTGCACTTACGCATTTGCACATACACATTCAGTACTTACACAATCATTCTGCGCTTACATATTCGTTCATCTCACACTTTTACAATCAATACATACACATTTTGCACTTACATGTTTGCACTTACACATTCCGCACTTACGCATTTCACACTTATACATTTTGCACTCACACATTCTGTACTCACACATTCATTCTGCGGTAATATATTCATTCATTTCACACTTATACATTCCATGCATACCCATTATGCACTTACTGTTTCCTCACACATTTGCATTCAGCACTTACTCATTCAATCATTTCACACTAACACATTCAATACATGCAAAGTTTGCACTTACGTGTTTGCACTTACACATTCTGTACTTACACATTCATTCTGTGCTAACACATTCATTCATTTCACACTTACACATTCCATACATACACATTCTGCACTTATGGATTCTGTACTTATATTCATTCACTTCACACTTACACTCCAAACATACACATTTTGCACTTGCACGTTCCACATACACACTTTCCGCACTTATGCATTTCCCACTTATACATTCTGCACCTACACATTCATTCATTTCACACTTACACATTTCATGCATACACATTTTGCACTTACATGTTTGGCACATATACATTCCGCACTTACACATCCTGTACTTGTGCATTCAATTCAGTGTGTACACATTCATTCTGCGCTTACATATTCATTCATTTCACACTTATACATTCCATACATACGCATTTTGCACTTACATGTTTGCACCATAGACTGTATCAAACATGGACGTAGTCTCTGTGACATCACCCGTCTGTTACTGCAGCTCTGTTTTGAGGCTAAACGACGGGAAATGGGACGAGTGCCCAAACTCACAGCTATTGGGCGCCCGTCAGTCACGTGATCTGAGCTGTGGCTCTGATTGGGAAAGCTCTTGATCCTAATATCTTCCAAACGGCCAAGTTAGAAAAAAATTCACCCCCTTCACAGTGTGAGCAGTTAGTGAAATCAGCGAAATAGACGGGAGACAGAGTTTGTACCAGGCTTTAAATACGATAATGTCAGCTCTGAAAACAGACTTTTTTGCGGTCATTTGTACGTGACTTTGGTACTTCTGGAGCCAGCCCCAAGTGGTCACTCGAGGAACAGCAGCTTTTTTTTTTCTTCAGTGTTGTCTTGTGTTTTCAGACCGGAGGTTGACGCTTGGTTTGCACTTACACATTCTGTGTTTTTTCACACATACGTTGGTAGTTAGAGCGGAGCATGAGAGTCGCTCTCTCTGTCGAGTCAGCATAAGCACTTCCTGAAAGAGGCGGGGCGAGCTCGACCTCATTTGCATATTTAAATGCAGACGCTGAAACAGCTGCTGAGAGATGCAGCAAAAAAAAGGGATTTTCTTCATGCATAAATTCATGATCCCAGAGTTTTTATCTGGAAAAACAGCCACATTCATGATTCTGGGACATTATACTTCTGCATCAAATCACTTCTAACTGTTTTCAAAAGCGCCATAAGTGTGAGTCAGTACTGGACCGTACCCGCTGGTCTGGTCTTTACACATCAGGTCGAATGATCTGGATCAGAAACGTGAAGCAGATTTCTGAGATTAAATCTCAGCAAACGTCAAAACAAAATAAATCATCAAGTCTGTGATTTTCTTCAGCTGAAGGTCAGAAACAGAAAACACAGTTCATACGACAGGAAATGTGTTTTTAGAAGTGCACTGACCTCTGTGTGTGTGTGTGTGTGTGTGTGTGTGTGTGTGTGTGTGTTTGCTAAATTGACCATCAAACTGCTCATTATATTCTCCTCCCTTCAGATTGATCAGCTGCAGCTTCAGGCTTTTATCAGAGATTATATAACGAGTCGTCGATGAGACGCTGGATCTGAAATCTATCGCTGCGTTTGCCTCGCGGCCGCCATTAGAGAAAGGTCAAAGGTCGGAGCCTCCTCTGACGGCGCTGGATGACTGATGAAGTTTCTGATGGGGTCAGACGTGGAGGTGATGGACAGAAACCTGTTCGTCCTCTGAGGCTTTAACCTGAGATTATTAATCTGAGTCTGAGGTTTCTCTGGGTTAAGCTGCTTTAACGTCTCAGTGACAAATTATTCACCAACATCACAATAATTCACTCAAACAGCAGAAACAGCTGATCAGAGCCGTGACACTCGTCCTTCCTGTGTTGGAAACATCGACTCAGTCTAACTTTGACTAAAGTTCCTCAACACTAAATTCAATCTCTGAACAGGAACTTCTCTGAGGAGATTAAATACAAGATTATTGAATAAGGGTCAATGACAAAAAGAGGGTCTAAGGACGCATTTTTAAAAAGTTCTTTGAAAGTGGATAAAAACATATTTCTGAGAGAAGAATTATGTTTTCTAACAGATTTCAGTAGTTGACCAACATTTCAAAGTTTTTAGGTTCATTATTTTTTAGTATTTTTAATTTGAGCACCCAAAAATGTCAGGTGGTGCAACCAAATATATGAAAATATATTTATATGTTCCTGTTATTTTTTCTGTGTGAAATTATTGGCAAGTATCTCTCAAGTGTCTGTAGTGACTCATACATTTTCATTTTGTGTGTTTCATTTCTTTTATTTGTGAATAAGATAAATAATTTGATGTTAAAATAACATTTCACATTATTACATTGGTTGTACCACCTGACATGGAAATTGTTCCAGTCACCAATGAAGTGAAAAATAATAATGACATATGGTCAAAATGTCAAGTGAAAAAGTCAAATTATTGAGGAACAAGTTAAATCTTGAGTAACTAAAGTCAAAATTTAAAGGTAAAAAGTTGACATGTTGGATAATTAAGTCAAAATATGTGATATAAAATCAAAATATGAGGTTGTAAGTTCAAAATTGAGAGATAAAAAGTCAAAATTTTACAAATAGGTCAAAGTTTTGAGATAAAAAGTCAAACCTAGGAATAAAGTCCAATACGGAGATAAAGGACAAACAAACTCAGAGAAAACATAGTTTTGAAATGAAGTCAAAAATTTGAGATAAGAACTCAATATTTTACAGAGGAAGTCTTATTTTTCAAATGAAAATGTGAAAAGAAATTTAAATTCAGGACCTGCCATTGGCTACAGCAGAATAAAGTGAAGGTTCTGGAGTGGCCATCTCAGTCTCCTGACCTCAATATCATTGAGCCACTCTGGGGAGATCTCAAACCTGCAGTTCATGCAAGTGTCTCGTTCTTAAATGTCCTTGACCTCCGAAAAACGGTTCTTCTTACCAGTCAAAATGGTAGACTCTTTTATTAGACCCTCATCCACAACCAGCACAAAGACTTCAAGCTGTCACTGATGTTAAAGGGGAAATACACGCTGTTAAGAACTGGGGGAGGGAAACTTTTCATCAGGCTCATTCTGGAAGTTTCTGTTGATAAACGTCTTCACCAACCACTAAACATTAGTGACAGAAAAGTTTCTGTTTTCATTCATATTCTCTGAGAAATGGACGGTAAATCATAAACTGCTGGTTTCAGTTGTTCCTGTTCCTGTTCTTCCTCTGAATACTGATGTAAATCTGCAGCTTCATTTTCTTTCCATAAAGTAAATAATGTATAAATGTGTAAAGCGGCTGTGATTGGCTGTGATTGGCTGTTAGCTGTGTGTGTAACTGGAGGATGATCAGACTGACGGACGCTGAGGGAAATAAAAGAGTGTGAGCAGAAAGAGAATAGAAACCATATGTTCAGATATGCAGGATTGACGAGGATCCCTTCCTCCCATAATGCACCTCTCTGGAGAGGCTGTTCGGCGCCTGGAGCGGTGAATATTTGTTTTTCATGGTCACGTGATGAGTTTGAAGGTCCCTGAGGGTTTGTTGGCAGCTCTGTGTTTTTCTGCTTTATGGGCTGTGACGGTTTCTCTCCTCGCTGTGATTAACTCTCCTTTCTGTCAAATCCATCTCTCAAACTTCTTCTTCTTCTTCTCTGCTGCTGCTGCTTCGCTCTGATTGGCTGTTGGAGACGTTTCTCTGGAAAGTCGGCGTCTGTTCCCGTCGTCTTGTTTCACTTTGTTCTGATTGTTCAGTGAAATTATCACATCAGTGTGGGACAGCTTGATTACTGTAATTCAGGATAATTACTGATGATGGCTTTAAAATCACTTCAGGAGTTCATTTGAGAACAAAACCTCAAATTTTGATTTGATTGTGTAACAACAGAAACTCAGACTGAGCCGGAGCTAAAAGGAGGCGACGAACAAAGACGAAGACCTGGAACATTTTAGACGCTCCAGATTTTTATACCTTTGCTTTTTTATTTTTTATATCTGAGGTCACTTTGCGCTGAGCGAAGGTTTGGTTTCATTATCCTGCTTTCAACTTCTCTCAGCAGCAGGAACTTTAACAGCCAATTTTCAGCTCTAACCTACTGTTTTTGTACTGTAGGCAGCAATGCATCATGGTCCGGTAACTTTGAAGCGAAAACACAAAGACATAAAACGGGAAACTAATGTTTTAAATCACAGAAATCACAGTAAAATACAGTATTTGTGGAAAAGTGGACGTTTTTCTAGAGTTGTACACAATGTGTGATGTAACCATGAGTGAGGAGGGCACACAGTGGACATCAGAAATACTTTATTTATCCTGTTGGGTGAATTTAGTGTTGACAGATCACACAGTTCAGGAGTAGAAAGGAATAATTAGAGATAAGAAGGACAATAAGGAATACAATGAAATTAAATGTTAGATAAAATAGAAAAAGCAATTCGATAAGATAAAATAAGAATAGTGTAGAAAAATGGAATAAAATACTGAATAAGTTTGCAATTGGTTCAATAAGCAAGAAATAAGCAATGAAATTACAGTAAGTAACCAAAACATGTGTCTGAGTGCAATATTTCCTTCCATCATGAATTGAGTATTTCATCACATGTATTTCTTTATTCTATGAAACCTGTGTTATTTGAACACATCTTTAAACTATTAAAATATAACATGTTTTTTTGTGTTTTGGTTCCTCAAACCCCCAAAATGTCAGGTGGTGCAACCGTCCTGACAAGTATCCACAGTAATTAAACTCTAAAAATTGAATGTCACTTATTGTAAATGGAAATTAAAAATACAGTGGCATTATTTTATGCTTCAACCTTTTTAAATAAAACATTCTTTGCAAATAAAAAGAATTTTAAAGCTGTTGAGAAATGTAAAAAACTTTTGTCCCGTAATTTTCACCTNTGACCCATAAACTTGTTCATGTTATCAGGACAAAATCACCAGAGGATGAAACTTCAGATCATTTTTGAAGTTTCTGTCGTCGTTGTGATTTAAAAAGATTTGTTTTTCTGAGTGGGTGAAAACTCTGAGCTCTTATCGGTCAAACCAGGACGCCGTTGAGCAGCATTAAACAGTTTTAAAGAGCGTGAGGATTGTTCCTGTGCTGACACATGTCCCCGTTTAGATACCTGGATGAAAACACTCCTCAAAGACTCTCCGGGCTCGGCTCCAGCCAACGTGTCACTTTATTAATAGATGTTTACTCATCTCTAAAGTCGGAGCTTCAGCCGCTCTAAATCAGGCTCTGATTGGTTCATGTCACTCCAGATGGATGTGGAAAAAACAAGCGTGTGGGAAGAAGATTCATAAATCCTCATTTTAGAGTCAGTCAGAGACGTAAAGTGAGAGGAAAACGAGGTTAAATGTTCCCTCATGATGGTTCAACAGCAACGTCTCAGAGTAAATAACTCAAACAGGAGCCGCAGACGGAAACAAGTTTCTCTCAATTTACTTTTCCTGTTGGGTAAATGAAGAGGAAATAAACCGAGCTGAAGGTTTTCACTTTAAAATGATCCAGAGAAATAAAAGATGAGTTTGTGAAATGAAGGTTCAGAGACAGAGACGGGTTAAAAACTTCACCTTTCTGTTGTTGTGAGAGAGAAAAACTCTGTCAGGTGTTTGTGGAAAAGGCCCGAGGCTGCGACGCCTTCAGGGGAATGAACTTCAGTGTGTCCCTGTGAGCCGCCCACACACACACACACACACACACAGTGTGTGTGTGTGTGTGTGTGTGTGTGTGTGTGTGTGTCCTTGTTTGTTTGTTTTGTTGTCACTTTGTCCTTTTTCTGTTAGACGTCTCAGTTTCCAAACAAAACCAAAGAGGGAGTCACGCAAACAAAGAGAAATTGGAGGGTGTGGTTGCTGTCGAAAGGGTGAATGTGTGTGTGAGTTGTGCATGTATAAATGTATCATTTATATTTTTTTTACCTTTAGAGACACTTTAAAGCAGCTACAAGTTTATTCTACAGCAGGAATGTTGGTTTAAAATAAGCAAAACAAAAACAGAATGACAAAATAGACAAACAACAAATAACAAAAATGAAACAAACAACAAATATTACTGTAACCACAAACAAAAACAAAATACAACAAGAAATAAAACAACAATAAAATATGAAAAAAACACAAAAACAACAACAAATCCCTCAAATGAGAAACAAAACACAACAAACTGAAAATCAAAAGAAGAAAAATTAAAACAAAGAAAAACTATTTAGATCAATTTAGAATAATTTAGATAAATAAACAACATTCAACTATTCAAGTAAAAATAACCACAAATAAAAACAAAAAGATAAAACACAACAAAATAAAACACATACAACAATTAAGAAACAAAAAAAAAAAAAAAAAAAAAAAAAAAAAAAAAAAAAAAAAAAAAAAAAAAAAAAAAAAAAAAAAAAAAAAAAAAAAAAAAAAAAAAAAAAAAAAAAAAAAAAAAAAAAAAAAAAAAAAAAAAAAAAAAAAAAAAAAAAAAAAAAAAAAAAAAACACGAAAACCAAAGACAACAAGAAAAAAAACACAAATAATTTTTTTTTAATGGAAAAATAAATAAATAAACACATAAAAATTAAGCACATCAAGACAAATAAAACACCAACAAAATTCAAAAAGCGTGAAAGAATTATGATAATAATAAAAAAAACACAACTTTTTATTTTTAAATCAAAAATATATAACACAAGTTAAAATCCACAGACAAAAACAAAACACAACAAGAAATAAAACACCAATAAAATATGAAAAAACACAAAAACAACAATAAATCCCTCACATGAGAAACAAAACACAACAAACTGAAAATCAAAAGAAGAAAAATTAAAACAAAGAAAAATTATTCAGATGAATTTAGAATAATTTAGATAAATTAACATCATTCAACTATTCAAGTAAAAATAACCACAAAGACAAAAAGATAAAAACACAACAAAATAAAACACATACAACAATTAAGAAACAAAAATAAAACAAAAAAAACACAAAAACATTAGCGAAACCACAAACAAAAAAACAAAGACAACAAGAAAAAAAACACAAATACATTTTTTTAATGGAAAAATAAATAAATAAATAAATAAACACATAAAAATTAAGCACATCAAGACAAATAAAACACCAACAAAATCAAAAAAGGGTTAAAGAATTATGATAATTATCAAAAAAACACAACTTTTATTAACACAAGTTAAAATCCACAGACAAAAACAAAATACAACAACAACAAAAAACAGGGATAATAAATAAAAACAGCAGCAAAATGAAAAGAAAAAAGCGCAACACCACAAAACAAACAAAAAAGACACCTTCAAAATAAAAGTCTTGGCTCTAAAGCTTCGTCGTTTTCAGGTTTTGTCTGTTTTTTCTTTTAGTTTCTCAGCGGTAAAACTCCTCCTGAGGATTTCCTCCTTCTTTTTCTGTTTGATATAAAAGTTTAAAGAGTTTGAGGGAAAAAACGCTGAGTCATGAATGATGAGTCACTTAATGACTCACTTTGTTTTATTCTCAGTGTTTTTATGACACAGTGTTTTTTTTTTCTGTTTGTGCTTCATGTTTAAGAGAAAAGTCGCTGTGAAGGTTTGTCACTTTAATTCACGTACAGTTTTCTGGATTTTTCTACATTCAGTTTGTTAGTTTTTCACTTTTATTCTTGTAGATTTATCAGTTTTCAGTCTGTTATGGTTTTTTGTGTCTCACCTGTTTTCCACCTGAGTCCGCTGAAAAAAAAAAGGTTAATTTTAAACACAGATTGACGCCTGGAGCTTTTCACTTTTTCCTCTGAGCAGAAAAGCAGAAAATCATCAGACTAACGACCTGCTGTCCTCGACTGACTGCCTCATTAAAAAAACACGTTTTTATCCTTTTTTTAAATCTGTCCTTCTCAACTTTTATGAGTCACCACCTCAAATTTAACATGCGCTGGTGTCTGTGACCCCCCAGGACTTATTCACTTATTTTTATTATCAATTAAAGGAAACAAAAATCAACACATACACATTAAAACCTTCATGAAACAGGAACATGAACAAAAAAAACAACAACAACAAGAAAAACAAACAACAAAAATATCAAACTAAAATGTAACGGAAAACCATAAATACTAAAAAAAACAATTTCATATAGAAATATAAAAAACAGACCAACAAGAGTGAAAACCAACAACAAAAACAAACACCAACAAAACACAACAAGAAAAAAATAACACAAACAAAAATTAAATCAAAAAAAAAAAAAACAAAAAAAAAAAAAAAAAAAAAAAAAAAAAAAAAAAAAAAAAAAAAAAAAAAAAAAAAAAAAAAAAAAAAAAAAAAAAAAAAAAAAAAAAAAAAAAAAAAAAAAAAAAAGAAAAAAAAACACAGAATCCACGTACAAAAAAAAACACAAGGAAATGACACACAAATAAAACCACTAACAAAAAACAAATAACCAAAAAATTTTGACCAAAAAATGAAAACAAATAAACAAGCAAAAAAACTCAAAATGAAAAAAACAAAAACAAAAATACAAAAAAACAAGAATGAGAATGAAAAAAAAAACAACACTAACAAAAATAAACAACCAAAAGAAATTTAACAACAAAGAAAAAAGGAAAAAATCCACGTACAAAAACAAAACACAAGAAAAAATTACACAAACAAAAATAAAGCACATGAACAAAAAATTTTAACCAAAAAATGAAAAACACAACAAACAAAAACAAAAAAAACTCAAAACAAGAAAAACAAAAACAAAAATACAAAAAAACGAGAATGAGCTCCAAATTATAAGGTAGTAAAGAAAAAATATTAGAGAAAAAGTCTAAATTTTGAGATAAACAGTTGAAAAAGTTAGAAAAAGAAGTCCAGATTTTGAGGTGTTAAAAAAAAAGTTGAAATTTTGAGATAAGAACTAAATTCCAATTTTTTGAACAAAAAATCTCAACAAAACCAGTTTTAAGTTTCCATTTTTTAATTTTCTAAACTACAGAAATGGACTTTTATACATTGTTCATGTTTTTTATTTTAAAAATGTTCCCTTCAAATAGAAAAGGAGTGTTTTAACTAAATTTTAGGGGCCTTAAAGAGACAGTAACCAAAAGAAAGTTTCAGATAATTGGATTTTCCTAAAACACCAGAGGAAAGAAAAATGAGATTTGTCTGAGCTGTGATTCCTGTGAAGAAACTTCGTAAATAAAGACGAAGAAAAACACGATACCCCTCTTTAAATAAGTGACGAAGATGAAGAATCAGCTGTGATTTGTTGATTGGTGACCAACAGGGTCAAAGGTCGTTTTGTGTAGTCGTGGTTTCTGAGCGCGCTCAGTGAGGTGTGATCAGAGAAAACTCTCCTTCCTCTTTTTCCTGCGTCCACGCTCAGACGGACTCTCTGTTCGGGCGTTTCGCTGCGAGTCTTTGACTGAAGTCGTCACAACAGCGTGTCGAGCTGCAGGCTCTTCGCTCCACGCCACGGCCGCCAAATGGACGCCACCGCTCAGCTTCAGCAAAACAAATTACAGAGAGCTGGAGGCGGCGTCCGAGGCCTCCAACGCTTTCCGCCATTTTTACGGTTCAACCACAGTTTGATGAGCTCTGACAGAAAAACAACAATACCTTACATCACACACACACACACACAGCAGCTGATGGTAGAAAAAGGTTTCAAACAATTTCATAATCCCACTGAAGAGAGTTTGAATGACAGAGAAAAAAAAAAGGGAAAAGTTTCAAGATTCAACATAAAGATGTAAAAACTGTGAAATATAAGAAATGTTCAGGTTTGTTTTTATAGCTGTGTTTAAATAGCGACCAATCAGGAGCCGGCATGCAGAACGGCCTGTTTGCAGAGCAACAATAGGAGTTCTAGAACTCTGACATCATCAAGGGACAAACTGAGATGAAGGGACAAACTGAGATGAAGGGACAAACTGAGATCAAGGGACAAACTCTGAGATCAAGGGACAAACTCTGAGATCAAGGGACAAACTCTGAGATCAAGGGACAAACTCCAAGATGAAGGGACAAACTGAGATGAAGGGACAAACTCTGAGATGAAGGGACAAACTCTAAGATGAAGGGACAAACTCTGAGATGAAGGGACAAACTCTGAGATGAAGGGACAAACTCTGAGATGAAGGGACAAACTCTGAGATGAAGGGACAAACTGAGATCAAGGGACAAACTCTGAGATGAAAGATGAAGGGACAAACTCCAAGATGAAGGGACAAACTGAGATCAAGGGACAAACTCTGAGATGAAAGATGAAGGGACAAACTCTAAGATGAAGGGACAAACTGAGATCAAGGGACAAACTCTAAGATGAAAGATGAAGGGACAAACTCTAAGATGAAGGGACAAACTCTAAGATGAAGGGACAAACTCTGAAATGAAGGGACAAACTGAAGGGACAAACTCCAAGATGAAGGGACAAACTGAAGGGACAAACTTTAAGATTAAAGGACAAACTCCAAGATGAAGGGACAAACTGAAGGGACAAACTTTAAGATTAAAGGACAAACTCTAAGATGAAGGGACAAACTTTAAGATTAAGGGACAAACTCTAAGATGAAGGGACAAACTCTGAGATGAAGGGACAAACTCTGAGATGAATGGACAAACTCTGAGATGAAGGGACAAACTCTGAGATGAATGGACAAACTCTGAGATGAATGGACAAACTGAAGGGACAAACTCTAAGATTAAAGGACAAACTCTGAGATGAAGGGACAAACTCTGAGATGAAGGGACAAACTCTGAGATGAAGGGACAAGCTGAGTTTAAGGGACTAA
The DNA here is from genome assembly GCA_008086565.1 of Thalassoma bifasciatum. Taxonomy (NCBI): domain Eukaryota; kingdom Metazoa; phylum Chordata; class Actinopteri; order Labriformes; family Labridae; genus Thalassoma; species Thalassoma bifasciatum. Next base: position 32,455 of record RPOG01004021.1, on the reverse strand, counting down.
CTGCAAATAGTCTAAATTGCGAGAAAACGTCAGAATTTGAAGATAAAATGTTGAATTTTTGACTTTTTTTTCCACTAATTTTCCATTTTATCTGAACTTGTTGTTGTATTATGGAGAGAAAAATGTGTCAACAAATCCACTTTTTCATTTTGTATTTTCAGCTGGCAGAAATGGGCTTCCACACTTTTCTTATAACTTAGTCGTCAAGCTTCAATAAGTCCTGAAAGTGCTGGACTCAGTATATTTTTACTGGAAGAGAGAAAGTCTCCTGTGTTATTGTTTCACTCTCAGGTTCATTATCGCTGTGATTCTCTTCCTGTTGTGATGATAATTTCTCCGTGTGTGGAAGCGTCGCTGCAGACGGCGTTTTCCTCCCGGGCTGAGGCTCAGGAGGTGGAGAGTTCGACTAATTATCGGAGACTGAGCTGAAGAGTTTCTGGATCTGAAATTACTCCTGAAGAAGAGTGTGTGAGAGTGTGTGTGAGAGTGTGTGTGAGTGTGTGTGAGCCTCAGATCCTGCAGGTTGGCGCTCTAACATCCCTGAACACGTGTTTCCTGTCTCTGACTGCTGGAAATAATGTGGTCAGCAGCGTCCAGTCACGCCGTCGTCTCCGTCTTCGCCAACAAGGATCCAAACACGACTCATGGAGAGTTAAAGGTGATTTTTCCTGCAGGAGTCATGTGACCACGGTGTCTCCTGCCATGACGGTCTTGGACGCCTCCTGCAGACCGAGGCGCCAGCGTTGGATGGAAACACAGATGGCGTCTGTTTCTGAATCTGCTCCTTATTTATTTATCTGCTCCCAAAAAAGAAAAAAAAACAGATTTTCTGTTCTGGATCCTGGAGTCAGAGACAAAAAGCGGCTCAGTGAACATCAGGTCGGGTTTTTCTGTCGATGACACGTTTCCTGTTTCTCAGAGCTGATTCACATGAGCCCAGTTTGAATAGAAAAGATCTTTTTTTGCCATTTGCACTGGTGCATTGGAATTCTTGGTGCTTTTTTCTCTGAGTCAGATTTACAAGAAAAGTCCAAAATATAAAAATTTTACTGCAACAGAAAAAGACAGACAGAAAAGAGAGAATGAAAAATATCACAAAATAATAAGAGGATTTATGAAAAGATAAATAACTTCACTTTTATTGCACTTGGAGTCAATTGCACTTACATTATATTATATATTATATTTCACATTATGTAACCGCACATCAGTTTTAAGTACAGAAAACAGGCTGTAACACACACACACACACACACACACACACACACACACGTTGTCCAACTGTGCATCAATTTAGAGCTGGCCGCAGAGAAAAGTGAGCGTTGGACGATCGTTGGTCGGACAAACATCACGCAGACCTGAGGGGCTGATGGAGTCATCGACTGTGAACCAGCAGAGTCCGGTCTCTGCCTGAAGACCTGGACCTGCAGGGACCTGTTCACGGATTAGACAGAGATTAGGAAACAGAGAAAAAATGAAGATTCACGTCAGAGAGGACGAAGCTTAAACACAGACACAGTTAGAGACCTGAGGAAGAAACAGGTTCAGGGTGGATTTAGTCCAGTTTTAGGTCTAACGTGACCCAAACTGATCAGACTGGACCCAAAACACCGACAGGATGCCACATAAACGCAAGAGACGCCATCGAGAAGCCGCTTAGACGCTGACAAGATGCCACCAAGGAGGTACAGAGAAGCCAGGAAAGAAACAAGCTGCTGAGACAACACCAACAAACAAACAAGTTGCCACTTGACGTCAACAAAAAGCCACTAAAAAGACAGGGACGGGACGCCATGGAACAGCCATTGAGACGCCACCAAGATGCTTTCCAAAGACAGCACTGAAAGTCACCATGGAAATAACACTACTGAGACCAACGAGAGGCTTTCAAGATGCCACCAAGGCGCCATCAGTAAGCCACTGAGAAGTACTTGAGACGCCACCAAGATGAAACCAACAAGATGCAAGCAAAGAGCCACAAAGTCACGATGGAAAAGACACTACTGATACGCCACCAAGACACCATAGAGACGCCATCAACAAGGCCACTAAGATGCTTCCAGGAAACCATCAAGAGGCAACCAAGATGCCACTAAGACACCACCAAGGCGCCATCAAAGAGCCACAAAAACGCCCTGTCAAAAGTCACCAAGACGCCATCGACACCATTGACAGATGCCATGGAAAAAACTACCAAGACGCCATCGAGGGGCTTTCAAGATGCCACTAAGACGCCATCAATAAGACACCCAGAAGAACTTGAGACGCCACCAAGATCCCAGCAAAGACACCACTGAAAGTCACCATGGAAAAGACACTAACAAGACGCCATCGAGAGGCTTTCAAGATGCCATCAACAAGGCCACTAAGATGCTTCCAGGAAACCACCAAGAGGCAACCATGATGACACTAAAATGCCACCAAAACACCCTGGAAAAGCCATTGGGACGCCATTTAGAAGCCAGCGAGAGGCTTTCAAGATTGCTTCCAAGACATAATTGAGCGGCCAACGGGTTGTTATCAAGATGCCACTAAGACACCACCAAGGCGCCATCAATAAGTCACTGAGAAGTACTTGAGACGCCACCAAGATGCCAGCAAAGACACCACTGAAAGTCACCATGGAAGAGACACTAACAAGACGCCATCGAGGGGCTGTCAAGATGCCATAGAGATGCCACCACAAGGCCACTAAGATGCTTCCAGGATACCATCAAGAGGCAACCAAGATGACACTAAAATGCCACCAAAACACCCTGGAAAAGCCATTGAGACGCCATCGAGAGGCTTTCAAGATGCCACCAAGACGCCATCAATAAGTCACTAAGAAGTTCTTGAGACGCCACCAAGATGCTGGCAAAGAAACCACTGAAAGTCACCATGGAAGAGACACTAACAAAACGCCATCGAGAGGCTTTCAAGATGCCACCAAGACATAATTGAGAGGCCATCAGGTTGTCATCAAGATGCCACTAAGACACCACCAAGGCGCCATCAAAGAGCCACGAAAACGCCCTGTCAAAAGCCACCAAGACGCCATCGACACCATTAAAAGATGCCATGGAAACAACACTACCGAGACGCCATCAATGAGTCACCAAGACCAAATAGAGATGCCACCAAGAAGGGGCCAAGACACCATGGAGAAGCAACCAAGAAGCCACTGAGATGCCACCAAGGTCATAAAAGTTGCTGTAGAGACACATAAAGTTCAGAGGCAGGTGATTTTATATTTACGTCTGTTCTTCATCAGGTTTGGGTCAAAGAGGCAGGTGGTGTTCTGAGTTTGGACAGAGGATGATTCTCTGATTTTTGAGTCTTTATTATTCTTAAGCTGTTTGACAAAGCTCTTACTAACCAAACCCTCCACGGTCTGAAACCCACTCGCCATCTTCGCTCCGCTCGTCTTTGGTCGGTGACACGTTAGATGCTGTTTCCTGTAAAAGTTGTTGGTTTCCATCTCCAGCTGCTGAACGTCTCAAACTAAACCACAGAAGAAAGAAAGAGAAACTTAAAAGTCGACTTAACAAGCTGAAGCTCATCTCTATTCCCCGCGGCGTTTCCTCTGGCGTAATTAAACTGATCAATGCGGCGTCAGGGCTCAAACTCGCCGTTTTCATCTTCCTTCCTCTACAGGTGGGAGAAACTCTGTCCTCTGAATTAAAGGAAGCTCTGGATTAACGCACTTCTGCTGCGTTTTATCTCTCATTTCTTTAAGTTCAGGTTTGACAGCTTCTTCAAGTGTGTGTGTGTGTGTGTGTGTGTGTGTGTGTGTGTGTGTGTGTGTGTTAATATTTCTGATTTTCTCTGAGTTTATCTGAAAGCTGCACGTTGGTTTCGTCACTTTCACCCTGTGAGGAATAAAACACACGTCCACGACTGTGGCTTTAAATCCTCCTGACGAGTCTATAACACTCTCTATCTGTGTGTGTATGTGTGTGTGTGTGTGTGTGTTATTTTATCTCACACACACACACGCATACACACACACACGCAGAAACAGAGAGTATGTTTGTGATAAGATGCATGCAGTCGCTCGACAGGAAGAAAAGCTGCACAGAGAAAATCCTGCTGATGTTTGTAACATGCAGGAGAGATTTACCTGACGCATGAAGTCGACTTCATTCAGGTTTTTATCACCGAGGAGGATTAAAGATATGTTCAGGGACGTGTGTGTGTGTGTGTGTGTGTGTGTGTGTGTGTGTGCTGACTTCACACAGCAGGGAAATGAACTGCGGTAAATCTTCCCGAGAGAGGAATCAAACCTGAATCTGCAGCTCTGAGCTTTTACGCTGACGATTTAATCGTTTGTTCTCGACTCAAAACAAATTTTATTAATGAATTCAAAACTATAAAATTAAATAACTCACAACATGAGTTTCTGAGCTCCTGACAGACACTTGCATCTTTTATCCAGTGCTGCACTGACATTTCTGAAAAAGAATTGTGAAAGTTTCTGCAGGAAAAGTGAATCCAACTGTATAAAAGAGGAAAGGGATATAAAAAGATATCCAAGGAACTGAGGATGCCAATAAGCAGAGTTCAAACTCTAATGAAGAAGTGGAAAATGAGGGATTCTGTTGAAACCAAACCACGGTCAGGTAGACCAACAAACATTTCAGCTACAACTGACAGGAAAATTGTTCTGGATGCAAAGAAAAAGCCACAAATAACTTCAGTTGAAATACAGGACTCTCTGAAAGAATGTGGTCTGGCTGTTTCAAGATGCACAATAAGGAGGCACTTGAGGAAAAATGGGCTGAAGAAAGACATTTCTACACAAATGCCACAAAGTTTCCTGCTTACAATACGCCAAACAGCACAGAGACAAGCCTCAAAACAAGTCAAAGTTTTGAGATAAATAGTCAAACTTTTGGGGGAAAAAAATCCAAATTTTGAGACGAAAAGAAAAAAAAGGATAAAAGACAAATTTTGATATAATTAAGTCAAAGTTATAAGATATAAAGTTGAAATATGAGAGTTAAGAATGTGGGATGAAACAAGTCAAAATTCTTAGATTAAAGTAAAAATTTGCAAAAAACAGTCAAAGTTTTAGATAAAAAGTCAAATCGTGAGAAAAGACCAATCTCTGAGATCAAGGACAAAATAATTGAGGAAAAAACTCCCACTATTTGAGATAAAAGTTG